>BQNB010091821.1:5414-26776 GCA_026074375.1 Tanacetum coccineum | reverse complement strand
TAGCTTTCTTATAGTCTATCTTTTCTTTGTTCCCTTTGTTTTGTAAATCTTTTTCGTTAAACACCATGGGAGATGAAATCCTATCCGTACCTTAGGAGATTATTCTAGACCAAGCCACGAGTGCTATCGAAACACCATTGAACTCCCTAATGGGAACAATGTGGTGCCTTTGCGATTCGACACCATCCGGTTGGTGCAAAATGGATGCTCATTCCACGGACTTCGGTTCGAGGATCCAAACCAACATGTTAGGGATTTTCTTAAACTTGTGGACTCACTTGACCTTGATGTTGCAAATAAGGAAAGGATGCGCCTGCGTTTATTTCAATTTTCCCTTAGTGATCAAGCTTGCAATTGGCTTGAACGTCTCCCCGCGGGATCCATCTCCACTTGGGAGGATCTTACTACTCGTTTCCTTGCTCAATTCTTTCCACCGGGAAGGACTGTTAAACTCCGAAATGATATCTTGATGTTCTAACAACATCAGGGTGAATCTCTCTCCGAAGCATGAACTCGTTTCAAAGACTTACTCCAAAAAGTCCCTCACCATGGCATCGATCTTTGGCTCCAAATCCAAATTTTCTATGATCATGTCTCCATTCATCTTAAGAGTGAAATTGACCGCGCTGCCGGTGGCAAGCTCCGCGACAAGAACGCCGAAGAATCTTGGGAAATCATAGAGAATCTCGCTCTTTATGACCATGAGGGCTGGGATGATCCAAGAGACTTCGCCAAACCGGTCAAAGCAATTTCTCTACCACAAGATGCACCAAGAACGCCCGACCAACGACTTCTCAAGCTCGAAGATCAAATTAACTTATTGCTAAAAGGGTTAAGAATGACACCTAAACCAAGCTCGACGCACATTCCTCAACCATATGCAGATGCAATTTCCTCAAATTCCTACTCACGAAACCTTGACGAGCCATCAAGGCAGAATTCTTTCACTTTTCAAAAATGTGCTCGTCCGGACCCAACACTAAGCACTTGAGACCAAGTTTCGAAGACCGAGTATGAGGCTACATGGCGGCGGATAAAAACATTGTAGAACCTAACAAAATAGATGTGGTGGAGCCTATTAAGGAAGTTGATGGGAAGGAAGAAGTGGAAGACGAAACCGATAATGAGCCGGTTAGGTGTGTTAAGGAAGAACTCGCAGGAGAAAAAGTAGAGGAGCTAGTGAAGATACCTAGATCACAACCCGTAGGATATTACCTAAAACATAAAATCAATGAAAAGTTGATCGAGGGCCTTATAGGTGATCAAAGATATAATGACTCCCTGCTAGCGACACATTTAGGAAAGATGGATTATAATACCTATGATTCATTACCTATAAGACCCATGTACGACACAATCCTCAAGAAGAAAATAACCAAAAAAAGAGGATATAAGAGGCAATTTTGTGCACCATGTAACATAGGATGATTGAAATACATGAATGCCTTAGTTGACCAAGGATCTGATGTGAACGTTATGCCTCTTTCCATCTACAATAGGCTAACCAACGAAAAGCTTGTAGGGACTGACATTAGATTCTCCCTAGCTAGTCACTTGTATATCTACCCCTTCAGAATAGCCGAAGACGTGCTGATTGATGTAGCTGGTCATGTGTACCCCGTAGATTTTGTGATCTTAGACATAAAGGAAGATGAGAACAAGCCCTTCATCTTGGGAAGACCATTCTTGACCATGACTAAGGAAATGATTAGATTTGATAAAGGGACAATAACTCTAAAATCTGGCAAGAATAAGATAAACTTCTTTAAGAGACCTGAGTCCCTTTGTAGAGTCAAGAAAGAAACCAAGAATGACATAGATCTTGTAGCCCTCACTAATACCGTAAGTAGGCTAATTCTAGAATGGGAAGAAAGAATCAGACTCCACCAAGAGAAAGAAATGGAGTTTGACTAATGGAAAAGCAAGGTTTTCAATGATGAACGTTATGTACTCGTGAATGAAGGATGTGAAATAGGTGACGAAGGTGGAGTCACGTAAGGCGTGTGACTTCGAGTCTATCTACAAGACTCGTTAAATAAAGAAAAGCGCTTATTGGGAGGTAACCCAATCTTTTATTTTCATCCATTTTAGGAATGTCTTGTGTGTATGTTTTGAGTCATATGATTTTTTTTTTGGGTAAAGGGTTTCCCCGGTAAATATATTACACCAAAAAAATGTTGAAGTACATAGGATAAGGGTGAAGTCCCTTATCTCAGTCCAACAATGGACATTTACAAGCAACTACGTGCTACTAACTAACTCCCTACACAAGAAAGACATACCAATCTTATGACTAACCAAAGAAAGCAATAAAACTTCCTAACACGACTAATATGCGGATATCATATTGATTACAAAAATCAACATTTGCTCTGGTAATCATTCACTTGAGCCTCGCCATCCGTCATAACTTCCATAACTTCATCATCTCGGAAACAAAACTGTAGCATAAACCACCTTAGGCACATATTATTTCCAAGAACTTCCAAATAGCCTTCGCGGCTAACTTCCATAGAAACGAACCAAGAGACAACCCTGTAGGACTCATCCAGATAACACACGCAGATGTTAGCAGGCATTGCCAAACTTCCATGTAGGACAACTAGATTGTTGAAACGAATAATAAAGCATTCGTAACAGCCTTGCATTAAACTTCCATAACCATCTGTTGACCACAATAATGAGTCCCTAAAATTAAGGTTCCATAACTTCCATAACCATCCGTTGACTGCAATAATGAGGCCCTAAAATACCCCCAATCCATAACCTCCATGCATTAAATCCCACGTTGACTAGCAGCAACAACAGTTAAATAATCCAATCAAGACGCACATTAAATCCAGTCAAAACGCACATTAATTACAGTCAAAATACCCAGAATAGATCAAGACGCACATTAATTCCAGTCAAAACAATTAAGCCATAACAGCCATCACCATAATCGTCTTCCATGGATGAACTCTTGATAAAGATAATGATAACAATAACCGGATTAATCACGTAACGAACATATTCATGGACATAAACCCTAAAAACAGAATGAAATCACAAACCCTAATTGATCAATACCCTAAATCAACGATCTAGGAATAATGAACAAAAAGAGATGGAAAAGAACATGTAGGAAAAAGTTTAGGGTTTAGAGGATCGAAACCCTAAAAAGCAATTGAAACAGCCAACGAAACCTTAGAACGAATAAGGGATCGATTAGGCAAGATGGGATGAATCGCTGATTAGGGTTAAATCACTGATAAAACAACATCCAAATATGCACTTCCACAAGCCACCATGTAATAAAACGAATTCAAAAGCTGGAAACACCTTAGATTAGATCGAGCAATAAAGGGTAAGATAAATTACCGGAATAAATATGAGTGGCAGCCAACATCTTTATTAGGGTTTCCTCTTGACGTCCCTACAAGATCGGCTCAAACCCCACCAAAACAAGAAGGCAACACGACTCTAGATGCATAAAACCCTTAAAACAGATCATAAAGAACGATCTAAGGATTATAGGCAAAGAGAAACAATTTTAGGAATGTTCGTATAGTGTTTAGATGGCGGCCAAGATCTATTTTTTGAAACAGTGTTTTCTCTCCCCCATGAGGAGAGAAAAAACCCACTAGCCTTGGAATCCTTAGTTCAAACTTTTGATTTTCAGATGATGAAGTGAACTAAATTTTATAACTCCCCTTCAAATAATTATCCATTTAAAAATTTCTTCCTTTATGAATAGAATTTGTTTGAGAGATAGTTATTTTTGCAGTTTTGAACACACTTGAGATTTTTCAAAGATGATAATTTGTAAATTTGTTTTTCTTTTGGTGAATTGAAATGATAACAAAACACATATATTACCGGTGACAATTTATTTTGATGTATGAATAACTCCCCTCAGTTCATGATACATTAACAGCTTTTAAAGACACATTTGTGAAAAACAGCATCATAAAACTGTTGAATCGGAGAAGATATTTGTTTGCATCAATAAGTTATATTTTTGTATTTTTGTAAATGTAAAACATTTTTGAGTTTTTTTATTTTTCAAATTCTGTACATTGTTTTCATTGTTTGTAAAGAAAAAATAAAACAAAAATATTTTTTCATTTTTCATTTTTTAATTTTGTATTTTTCTTTTTGAATGTATGTGCATATGGTTTGATGTATGATCTTTTATTCAAGCAGATAACTTTGCGAGACAATCCAACTCTGTTAGAGTCATACATCTCATACCGATCCTGTGAACTAAGTACTCAAACGGTTTTCAAATATGATCATATGGAGATTAAAGATGACTTAGGTATGATTTATGAGGTGGTGTTAGACCTTTTATTTAATTAAAAATATACATTAAAGTTCATTTTACACGTGTTTATGATAATTATTGTTAGAAATGAAGAATGATGGTGTTTGACATTGAGGTAGAATAGCTATGTATGTAAGGTAAGTAAACTGGTTATAACATGCTTTGTTAGCTTTATCATATTTTTGTATGGTAATGGAATGTGAAGAGGGTATAGGAAGCAAGTAAGCTAGTTTTGGATGCTTGATAATGCATTATCTATAAGATATACATGATTCAGTTATCTTTTGTCAAAGAATGTTTTGCTTTTTCGCTTATCCATTTACTTTTCGTTAAGTTGTGAAATCTTTTGGTTCTTAAACTTCGCTTTGCTTATTGCTAATCTGAGGAGTTTTATGTTTGTTGATTTTCTATTTAAACATTTAGATGATCTGATTTGGTTTTATCTGTTTTATACTAAATGGTTTGGTTTCGATTTTGGTTTTCGGTTTTGGTTTTTTAAGCTCTCGACCTTACAAGCCGATCTATCGATCATATGTCTTAGAGAGAGTCCGTATATATGTATGTATTTTTTAGCTCGAATAAATAGTTTTATAATATTAATTTGAACCATGTAAGACCTCGAATAGCTTCACGAGCCAAGTTTAAAATTTGTATAGCTCGAATAAACATTTATATCTTACTTATACAAGTGAATGCAAGTTTTATTAATAATATAAATCTAAAATGCATAATGTTTTCATTTTTTGTTTATTTCAGTTTTCATCAAGCGTTAGCATATCAATATTTCTTATTTGTTTAAAATTATCTTTTAAAGCGATTATTTTATCAAGTATATCAAATGTATCAATTAATTAACATAGTCAAATGATAACAAGTAAATATCAAATTCACTTTATAAATATCCGATTATCCGTAAAAATATATATACTATGACTTATGTAACTATATGCCTTTTATTATCTAGTATATATTATGTATCATTAAACGAGTGCTAAACCATATGTAAAGTCTAAAAATATACAGTTATTAGAAAACTAGACGAGTATTCGTGCATAGCAATTGAATTTTATAGCGGTAGATAGTTGTAGTGATAAAAGAAAGTCTATATGAGTTATAAACGAAAAGTAAAAAAAGTTTAAGAATTTGAAGATTAAACACTATTTAAACTAAATAAAATTATAGTTTTTATATGTATTTTTCTAATTCTCCACATTGAAAAATAGAGTGTAAATCAACTAGGTAAGAGTATAGGAATACATGTAGCCATATATTTTTCATGATGTAATCATTTTACTAATGTTGTGTGTATATCATGTAGTAAAAAGTATAGAATATGCTTGTCCCACATCGAATGAATGAAGGAAAAATGAGAGATGAAAGCTATTATATAAACAATAGTTTATGCAAGAGCGGAAAAGAAAACCAAAATCAAAAGCATGAGACAAATATATATTATTTGTTTATGTTTATGTTTATTTGTTCATGAATACGTTTTTAAATTTAAGTTTTATATGGTTTAATTTGGTACTAAACAATTTGCTTAAATATAAACGAGCTTATTCGAGCTCGAGCTTACGACCTTAAGTTAATAATGAGTTAATCGAGCTTGGCTTGTATACGATCAATTTCAAGAAAAAAAATTAATGAGCTTCGAGCTCGAACTCGAACAAATAAAATTTATACGAGCTCGAGCTCGAGCTCGAGCTTAAATATATAATTTTAAACGAGCTTGAGTCGAGTGCTCCGTAGTCTGACAGTTATTTTTAAACGAGCTAGTACGGAATAGCTATCAACGGACTCGGCTCGGATCGGTAACACCCTACTCCAAAATCCTTTCCTTGGGAAGGGGCTTTAGTACATGAACATCAAGCTGGTATTTCGTCCCGACAAGTTAACAGTTCAATTATACCTTGTTAACATGCTCCATAATTAAAATGATATCGGATGTTGCTGTATTTAGTATGTAGAAGTTGCAACTGGATTTACAGGATAGTTGATGGCAATCAATTGCACTCTTTGAATCGCAATACATTAGAATCTTGGTGTAACGATATCCATAATCTAGCAGTTGCGTCCTCATTTAGATGACTTGAGTGCAGCATGCAGACAGAGATACGTACTCAGCTTCCGCAGTTGACATAGTTGCACAATCCTATTTTTTAGACGACCAACTGACTAGCTTGCCTCCTAGAAATTGTATTCCTCCAGATGTGCTTTTGCAGTCATCGTGACACCCTGCATGATCTGCATCTGAATATGCAATTAGCTCAAATTTAGAATCCTTCGAGTACCACAAACCCATGTTAATGGTGTGTTTGAGGTAACGAAAGATCTGTTTGACCTCTTTGAGGTGTTTCTCTGTAAGGCGTGCTTGATAACGCGCACATACAAATGTTGCAAAGGCAATATCTTGTCGACTTACAGTGAGATGCATAAGTCCTCCGATCATACTATGATATTTTGTTTGATTAGTTGGGGTACCTTGTAAATCTGCGTCGATTCTAGCTGTAGCCATTGGTGTACTAATAGAATCACACCCATCCATACCATGTTTCTTAAGAATCTCTAAAGTATATTGTGATTGACTAATGAAGATTAAACGAGTGGATTGATGAATCTGAAGTCCAAGAAAGAACTTCATCTCACCCATCATTGACATTTCAAAATTATCTTTCATAAGTTTTGCAAATCTGTTTGAGAAAACCGGATTTGTTGAACCAAAAATTTTGTCATTGACATATATTTGAACAAGTAAAATATCATCCTCGTGTACTCTTGTGAACAAACTCGGATCAACAATACCTTTTGTGAAATGGTGTTCAATCATGAATGAGTAAAGCTTGTCATACCATGCTCTGGGGGCTTGTTTGAGACCGTACAAAGCTTTCTTAAGAAAATACACATGATTAGGAAAGTCTGGATCTACAAATCCATATGACTGACTTACAAAAACTTCTTCTTTTAGTGGTCCATTAAGGAATGCAGTCTTGACATCCATCTGGTAAATAGTGAAGTTCTTATGAGTCGCATAAGCCACGAACATTCTGACAGCTTCGAGTCTTGCAACTAGAGCAAACAATTCCTCAAAGTCTATTCCCTCTTCTTGACGATAACCTTTGGTGACTAAATGAGACTTATTCTGAATAATCGTGTTTTCAGCATCTGTCTTGTTTTTCAAAGCCATTTGACCGCGATTATGGTTTATCAATAGGTCTTTCAACAAGTTCACACACATCCAATCTTTTGAACTGATTAAGCTCATCTTGCAATTGATTCTATCCAGTTATGATCAAGCATAGCTTCCTTGATGTTTGTGGGTTCTGTAATACTCACTATTAACGCATACATGCACATCTCAGCATCTGTATGAAGTCTACGTCTTGTCATTACAGGCTTGGAAGGGTCACCAATCACTTGCTCTAATGAATGATTCTTTTTTCATATATCAGTTGAGTGATGTTTTTGGTAGAACTCATGCATATTTGACGGATCCTGGTATGTTGAAGATGACTCGGCTTCTTCTAGCACACGAGTACAAAATGGATTTATGAAAGTGTTTTCGTCAAGTTCAGCAACGTCTTCTTGAACTGGTTCATCAACGTTGTTATCCGAGACTAGAGTTGTAGGTTCATTAGCAATTGGTTTTTTCGATGAGGATACTAATTGAGGAGCTTCATTTTCTTCAACAATGATTGAAGATGATGAAGGAGTCTCTTCATTTTTGATAGTGTTTGCAGCGGAATTGTTTGACACTTCAGGAGTTCTCGTCTTAGAGTATTCTTCATACATAGGACCAAACAAGTATCCAAGTCTTCTTTTGACGGTATTTCATTCGAGTCTTCTGATGAATCTTGAAAATTCGAGCAGTTGAGACCGGGTCCTAAATTGTTGCATTCAGAAGCCATTGCTATAAGTTCATCAAATTTCACATGAATGGTTTCCATAATCTTTCTCGTTCAGCGATTGTAGATTTGAAACCCTCTTGGTGACTCAGAATAACCAATAAAGATACCAATGTCCGCCTTTGGTTTCATCTTCCCAAGATTATCATGATCATTTATTGGATAACACAATGATCCGAACACATGAAAGTATTGAACATTGGTGTTTCTACCTTTAATCAGCTCATAAGGAGTTTTGTTATACCTCATGTGTACTAAAGAGAGATTTTGAGTAAAGCAAGCAGTGGAAATAGCTTCAGCCCATACGAATTCTAGAGATTTTGAAAAGATAAGCATTGTGCCGGCAGCCTTGACAAGTGTTTGATTTCTTCGTTCAACAACACCGTTTTGCTGAGGCATTCGAGCAATTAAAGTTTGATGCATAATGCCAAGCTTTCATAATGAGACCTCAGTTTCTCATTTTTTAATTCATTGCTATTATCATACTGGACCTTTAGGATTTGAACCCACATATTCTGTTGAATCCGAGTAATGAACTTAATGATCATCTTTGGAGCCTCATCTTTTGTTCGAAGAAAATACACCCAAGTGTAACGGGAGTAATCATCGATAATAACCAGAATATATCTTTTACCGTTAATACTTCCTACCCTCATTGGACCACACAAATCCATATGAATTAATTCTAGCTTGGAATGTGTACTCAGAATAAATTTAGGTGTGAGAATGGCTTTTTTGCTCTTTCCTTGCTCACAGGCAGAACATAAGTGATATTTATCATACTTAAACTTTGGAAGCCCATCAACTAGATCTTGTTTAGTGAGATGATTAATGGTGCCGAAATTCAAATGAGAAAGTCGACGGTGTCATAACCATGATTTTATAGACATAGCTTTGGACATTAAACAAACTAGAGATGAAGCTGCCATTTCAAAAATAGAGATGGTGTAGAGATTAGAATCACGAGAACCGGTAAGTAGATCTTCACCCTCCAAATTCCAAACAAAGCAAGTGTTAGACCGAAAGGCTACTTCCTTCAAGATCTCCATCACAAAATTGTCCGACCGAGAAAAGATTATGTCCAAGGCCCTCAACGTAGTATACGTGATATATCGTGAGATTTCCCTGAACATAATCTCCATATCCAGTGATTGCTGCGAAGTGATCATTACCAAAGTGGAATGTTCCTATGAATTTCTCAACGAAATTTCTTAGCAGTTTAAGATTTCTAGTCATGTGCTTCGAGCACCCACTATCAACAATCCAAAGGACGAGTTGGATCACCTGCATCCCATAAAGAAAAGACGGATGGAAGAGTGAATAGTTTAGCTACCCATTTTTGTTTGGTGACCAGTCTTTTAGAGTGAGTGTTAGCACTAGCTCTTCTCTTAGTCACACTTGGTGGTGTTTGTGCAGTTGGGCTCTTAGGTGACCAATTGAAACTTGGTTGATTTTCAAACCATTTCTGCCACTTCCTACTTGTTTCAATTTTGTTTTTCATGTAAGTGCTAAGTGTCATGCATTGTCTAGAATATGTAGTTAGTGATGAAGCACGAGAGACCTTATTTGTTGCTTTGGGGGGGGGGGGGGGGGTGGGGGGTGGGGGGGGGGGGGGGGGGGGGGGGGGGGGGGGGGTGGGGGGATGGGGGGGGGGGGGGGTGGGGGGGGGGGGGGGGGGGGGGGGGGGGGGGGGGGATGGGGGGGGGGGGGGGGGGTTAAGCAACACTAAAACCCAAGAAAAAATTTCCAACTGACTACAATGAAAGGATAGCCACCAACTTGACTAGATTTTGCTGCTATAAGGGAGGTAAATAAGGCTCTTTTTACTCTATAATTCACAGACAAAGCATAACGAGAAACACATTTATCATGAGAAATCATAATAACATCTTTGCCACATGAAACACATACAAGATTTGAGCCATCATTCACATCCTTTATAGTTTTCACATTTAATGCATTTGTGTTTGATTCAGAAACATTCGAATTCAAGGTATCACGCTTATTAGAAACTAAACTAACACTACTTTGAGATTTCTTGACATCCTTAGAAGTTCTCTTAGACTTAGTGTTCAGCAATACTTTTTTCTTTAGGGACCAAAGAATAATCAAACTCAGACGACAAATCAGTCCAAAGCTTCTACTTCCTGTAGTGCTCCCAGTAAGAACTCTACTCCTATGTCCAATTCTTTTGATACTTTAAGCAACCTGATGGAAGAGGGTAGAAATGACCCTCAAAGTAAGGTTGATGGCAGTATGCAAACAAGTGGTAAAGAGACCGAGGCTCATGTGGAAACAATTGGTCTATCGTCTAAGGTAACTAATGAGAGTGGTTCGCCGGTTAGTAAGAATGATAAGGGGCCTTCTACTTATCCGAAACCAGCAACATGGGAGTGCATTAATGAATCTGATACGAGATGATAATGGTTATTACTTCCTTATAAGGCATCATTTTAAATGGGAAAGGGGCAAATCCAGCTAGAGAAGAAGATTTGACCTTCAAATTCTCTTCAGGTGTAGCAACACTAAACCTAGATTTTGCAACTACGGGAGTAGCTCCTACTTGACTAGATTTTGCTACTACAAGGGAGGTAAATAAGGCTCTTTTTACTCTATAATTCACAGACAAAGCATAACGAGCAACACATTTATCATGAGAAATCATAAAAACATCTTTGCCACATAAAACACATACAAGATTCGAACCATCATTCACATCGATTATAGTTTTCGCATTTAATACATTTGCGTTTGATTCAGAAACATTCGAATTCAAGGTATCACGCTTATTAGAAACTAAACTAACACTACTTTGAGATTTCTTGACATCCTTAGAAGTTCTCTTAGACTTAGTGTTCAGCAATACTTTTTTTCTTTAAATTACTTTCCTTAGACTCTTGTCTTCTAACACTACTAGAACTTGCTACTCTCGTGGAATTGGAAGAAAACATGTTAGATTTAGCAACTAGCGTTTGTGTTTCTGTTTTTATGACTCTATACATTCCTCGTGCGATTACATTCGCATTCTTTTTCTGACCTTTCTCATTTTTAGTTGTAGAACATGAAGTGACTGATTTTGACTTATCCGTTTTGACCTCAACCTTATAAACCATCTTAGCCTTTAAATCTTTGTTTTTATTCATCGGTGTGACACAGAGTAGTTTCCTTGAGTTCGCAGATTTATCAAACTTAGTGTTTACATTCTTCCCTTTTTCAGCAGTTTTAATTCTATCTATGAGTTCAAAAATTATCATCAAAAGATCTTGATTCTTAGCACGCACATCACCATAATTATATGTCTTTTGATTGGCATTTTCAATTAACTCATCAACTTCCCATTGATGTTGAACATGTGTTGTTTTAATTGAGTCAAAAAGCTTTTGATATTCAAGTTTTATATTTTCCCATTTTTCGAGCAAAGATTCGACTTGAATATTTAACGATACGTTTTCATCATTCAACTTTGCCCTTTTTGACTTGCAAGAGATATCGCAAGCATTTTTCACTTTTTGATGTTGCAGTTTTAGTTTAAAATCAATGTTTTGAGCTTGAGATCTGATAACGCTCTAAATATACATTTAAACTCCCTCAAAAATATGTAAATTATCTATATAAATATACATAATATCGCATGTTTAGATACTTATTTGAATAAAAGTTGTTTCAGGACCGAAGAACACAAAAAGGACTAAAAATGCTAAAGATGTCCATTAAATACGCCAACGATCGTTAAAGGAAGGATCTAGAGGAAAATTAAATGAAGTATTAAATGAAATGGAGCCAAGTGCGGGGCAGTTCTTAGGAAGTGCGGCGTACTTTGAGTCGGGGAAAAAGAATTAAATGCTAGAGCCAAGTATGGCACACTTCTTAGGAAGTGCGGCGTACTTTGAGTCGGGGAAAGAGAATTGAATGCTAGAGCCAAGTACGGCGCACTTGTTAGGAAGTGCGGCGCACTTGCTGTTGCAGTTACATAAATCATTAAAATCATGCATTGAAGATGAGACCTTTCACTTCCCCTCAACCCACGTCCAGAGGTGATCTTTGGCCTATAAATTGGAGCTTATTCTCAGGGTTTTACACACACAAAACATAACAAACACTACAATACTTAGAATCAAAGTTTAGAACAAGTTTTGAGAATTTGGTTGAACTTGCTTCTAAGTTCCTCCAATCCCAGGTTTTAATTCATCAAGAAGGCTCAAGTGAAGTTGTATTTTGAAGCTGTAATCTGCTGTGACAGAGTTGTTTATAGTTTTCGGGTTTTACTTTGTTATAATACAAGTTTCGTGGAAAATTCTTGTGGAGTCATCAATCTTAGCTTGTGAAGTTGGTATAAATCTTTTTTCCTCTCTTTAATCATATGTTTTCTGAGTTTATCATGCTTGCTATGTGTTTCATTATAACCAACATGGAGTAGTTAATTTATGTTTATTTGGGTAAAATGAGAGTCAGGATATGAACATGATAATTACTAATGATTTTGGCAACAATAATCTTAAACTTGATATTTGAATGCTTGGATCTTTGTCAATCACTTAATCTCTCATGAAAATTAGATATAGGTCGAAAGACTCCGTCTTTATGCTTGATTTCGAGTTGTTTGTCTATGAATGAGTCGGTATTAGCTTTGTGAGAATTAGCTAATAAAACGATTATCAACCCAAGTAAGAAAAGGTTTAAGGCTCAATCTTATGTCTAACAAACTTGATTGAGTAATTTTATCATCATTAATTCCAAACGTGAATAAATCTTAAAGCATTTTTTATAATAACGATTAAAGGCCGAAAGGACTCATTATTATGTAAAATAGATAATCGTTTAAATAACTACCCGTTTATTTATCCGTTTATGCTTCAATTCATGTGTTTATTATTATTTATATGTTTATCCTCTTTGCTCTCATTCCCCAATTAAACATTTTTTTAAATAACTTGAAATACAAAAGTAAATCATACCGTTTATCTTTAGATTCGTGACAAGTCTAAAAGATATTCACTTTGCAAAACTTATTAACTTTTTAAGAAACACCAATCCCGTAGAACGATCTGGTCTTACCCTAAATCTATACTACATATGGGGGTTACACTTTACATGTGTGTTGATTTGAAATTCCGTTAAAACTAGTTTATAAATTTAAAGCTTTTGCAACACATCAAAGTTTTTTTCGCCGCTGCCGGGGATTGAATTTTGTTCCTTTTAAAGTTTTCTAATAGTTTAGCATAAATTTTACCACATCATCGTACAGTTTTCTGGCAAACTGACCCTTTCACACGTTTCTACTACAAAAAGTACGACGCGCATACAAACTTGTGCGCCAGTTTTTCTGGAAAACCCAGAAGTACGCCGCACTTCCTGGCGAATTTCAAACTAATGGAGTCTGAATCAAACCAAAACCACCACCCACTCTTTTTAATGTTTAAATTTTCTTCTAAGAACATAGAGATTATTTTCTTTATGTTTTTACTAGTTAAATTTATTTTTTATTTTTTATTTGGGTAAAGGGTTACCCGGGTAAAGTGTATTAATCACAAAAATGTTTAAGCACAATGGAATGTGGCTGAGGTACCACATTAACCTCAAGCAAAGCTTGAACTACCAACTCTATACATTTGACACATGCCTCAAATGACATTTGCTACAAACAAATCGAAACTCGTGAACATCTATATTCGACTTGTAAAGCTTCCAGACTACACTAAAACCATGAAGACAAACTACCATAGACATCATAATGAATTAGTCTCCATATCGCCTA
Organism: Tanacetum coccineum; assembly: GCA_026074375.1. NCBI lineage: Eukaryota > Viridiplantae > Streptophyta > Magnoliopsida > Asterales > Asteraceae > Tanacetum > Tanacetum coccineum. The sequence continues at coordinate 12,813 of BQNB010091821.1, read as the reverse complement.
AAGTTCTTAGGCATATTCCACACCGCAAGCATCTCATTCACCTTAGCCTTGTTCTTGAATCTAAAGGTGAGGAGCTTTAATCTAACAGTGACCATGATAATGTCGCGGATATCATTCAAGGATCTCTTGACCTGCTTAAAGATACGATTGTTGCGCTCAATCCAGATATGGTACGTAGACGCAGCCAGGAAGAGCCTTCTAATAATACTCACATCCGTTCTTAGATGCGATATCGGCTGCAAAAAAAGCACTATGTCTTCTAAACAAGGCGGAACCACATCTATTCTAGCTAGATGACGAATAGAGGTCCAAACCTTAGAGGAAAATTGACATTCAAAAAATAAATGATTATGCGAATCCGGTATGGAATCACAAAACACACTTGATCAGCTACACTAGGACTAAGACACAACCCAAACTCCTACGGGAGGCAACAATGGGGAATTTTCTGCAATGGGCGAAAGCCTGACGGAGCAATGCCGCGTGGAGGTAAAAGGCCCACGGGTCGTAAACTTCTTTTCCCAATTCGAAGTGCTTTTCTTGCGTCTTCTTGATAAACCAGCGTTTATATAGGGATGTAGGAGAATTTGTTTGGGGAGTAAGAAGTCCCTTTGACACCTTTAAGTCAATACCACTACCAACGTCCCATTGCTTCAACTTATCCTGCGTTTTAAGGCTCTTTCTCATCGTAAGCCACAAGTGAAATGCATGACATGGGATATTATGTGAAAACCAAACAATACAATGCCATGGCACCACATTCCCACGAGGTCTGAATTCCTCCCATGCAGCCTTAACTGAAAACTTTGACAAAACCCCATTAGAGTTACGCCACCATTGAGTATACATCAAACCAAGCAGAAATACCACGACCGTTTCCAATCTTAGACCAGAAATATGGCCAATATAAGTCAGTTTTTAGGAGTAATTCTAAGCACTTCCCCAGCTAACATCACTACTTCAAAGTAGGCACAAGTCCCAAACGATACGAGGCGTTTTTAGCTTATATGGTGTGAATCAACGAACCCAAGAGGTTCATTTATTCGAGGTCGTTGGTTCCATAATATTGAGTGAGTAGTCATCAAAGCTATGTTAAATAACTCAAGACTACGAATACCAAGACCGCCTTCACTTTTTGGGAGACAAATATCATTCCATGCCACCTTAGCTTTCCCACGCTTTAATTCACCATTACACCAAGGGAAGCCACGAATAAGTTGCTCAATATCAAGAAGAATACCTGTTGGAATCATAAGAACTGAAGCCCAGTAAACATGCATAGATGAGATAACAGATTTACATAATTGGACTCTACCCGCAAAAGATAAGGATTTGTTCTTCCAATCACCAATTATGTTTTTCACCTTTTTAACCAGAAATTTACAATCCCTATTAAAGAGCCTTGTCGAAATAAGAGGAACACCAAGATAGATAACAGGAAGCTTGCCTTTAGAGAAGGGTATAATATTAAGGATATCTATCTTTACATGGTTCACCACATTACAAAAGTAGGCCGTACTCTTTGGAAGACTAGGAACTAAACCCGAAGCTTGCTTGAATTCCTCAATAGACTCCATAATGACTCGGGCTGAATCAACATCACCCCTAGCAAAAATAAAAAGATCATCCGTAAAGAACACGTTAATAAGTTGAGACTCCTCACAATGTTTGTGATACCTGAAGGACTCGGAAGCTCTAACATGTTTTTTTAGAATAAGCATCAAAATCTCCATAACAAGGGTAAATATATATGGTGAAAGAGGGTCACCTTGCCTCAACCCTCGTTTACCCTTGAAAAAGCCATGGACATCCCCATTAACACCAATAGAGAAAGAAGTAGAAGAAACACAAGCCATAATCCACTTCGTCATTAAAGGGTGAAAACCAAACCGTTTGAGGATAACTCCTAAAAATCGCCAATCGACCGTATCATAAGCTTTTTGAATATCAATCTTAAAAGCACAACGGGAAGGCCCCTTATCCCGGTGATAACCATGCATAAGCTCTTGAGTAATGAGAATATTATCAGAAATACGCCTACCAAGCATAAAAGCTGATTGATTATCGCTAACGACCTCCTTAATACCCTCAATAATGCGGTCCGTAAGGATTTTGCAAATACATTTGTAAATGACATTGCAACAAGATATAGGGCGGTAATCATTAATACGATGAGGAGTAGATACCTTAGGAATAAGCGCGATGAACGTATGATTGATCTCTTTCAAAATCTGCCCATTATTAAAAAAATCACGCACCGCCTTACACACATCTTGTCCTACAATGTTCCATCCTTTTTTAAAGAACGCTGATGTATAGCCATCTAGACCAGGAGCCTTATCATCACCAATGCTAAACATGGCAGCTTTAATCTCCACATCCGTTACATTTCGAACCATATTGGAACAAGTCTGGTTCGAAACTACATTATTGAATAAACCATCACAATTCAGATCCTCACAATACATATGAGTCCCAAGGAACATCTCATAATGTTTAGCGAAAGCATCAGGAACACTAGGACCAGTGAGCTCAATATTATCCGCACTAAGAATAACTTCAAATCGAATTCGTTGATTACGGCTTTTAAGAGACTTATGGAAATAAGTTGAATTCGAATCTCCAACATCTAACCATTCAATCTTCTTTTTTTGTTTTAAAAAATGCTCCTCGTCCACTTTAGCTTCATTAAAGGCTTGAACATAGATGGCTTCTTCTTCACAAAGTTGTTGATCAGTGGGGTTTAAGTCCAAGGCTTTTTGGACCTCATCTAGCTCATGTCTTAATTTATTCACACGATCATGCAAGTTTCCCTGGTCATGAACCAGCTTCCTTAATGGCTTCTTCAAGGCTTTCAACTTGGCTGTAATTTGAAACATATGTTGACCAGAGACATCAACATTCTAATTATCAGCAAGCACGTCCAAGAATTTACTTTTATGTGTTATAAAATTAAAGGTTTATTCATTAGGAGATCTAGAATTTTCAGAACCGCAGGTGAATGGTCTGAATTTTGATAAGGTTGGAAGAAAGCATGAGCCCCTGGAAAAGAATCTAAGAACTCAACATTCCCCATAATACGATCAAGCTTCTTTAAAATGCCACCACCTCCTTTGGGCTTCTGATTCCACGTGAAATGCAAACCCGAGCAATTAATATCCATAACCTCTATGTCCGCAACATAATCTTTGAACTCCATCATGGCTGAATTCAATGAAGAAGAGCCAGAATATCTTTAAGGTTAAGAGCTACATTGAAATCCCCAAGCAGGATCCAAGGGTAACCCCTAACCATTTATCTGTGGAGACCAAGCTCAGCCCACAACAAACGCCTTTTAGAAACTAAGTTAACTGCATAAATGAAGGAACAATACATAATTTTGTTAGAGGCTTTATGCATGATCTTAACATGCATAGCTTGGCTTGTTTGGGATAAGACAACAACATTCACCACATCAATATTCCATCTAAGGATAATACGACAGCCCTTAGTACACAAGTTCGCATTAGATGTCCAATCCCAATACTTAAACACCTTAGAACAAACCTTGGACAATTCTGATAGATCAACGTGCGACTCCAAAATGGCACAAACACTTAACAAATTTCATTCACAACTTGCCGAACCTTCGATTGTTTAGGGGCGCGTTTAAACCCTGAATGTTCCAAGCTGCAATGCTAAACATTAAGAACATTTTCAGAGGGAGTGCTTGCCCCCTTAGTGTTATTCATGTGCGGCCTGTTTTCAACATAGATATCTTCAACATCACTATCTGTTTCATCATTACATTGGTCATCTAGGGCATCCGATTTCTTAATAAAATCCTCCTTCCTTGTATCACTGTTGGGATCAACAATAGTAGTAATGTCATTTAGCTTTTCAAACAAGTTTTTTAGTTTCGTACCATTGCTGCTAGATTCACCAATACGAGTTCCACACACGTTCTCATCTTGGTCAGCCAACTGGTCAAAGGGGTTTTGAGTCTCAATTCCTTTGCCTCGATCCTCCTTACCAGGTTGCTTTTGCTTTGGCTCATTCACTTTAGGTTTGACAGGTTGATACCTCAGATTTTTATTGTTATTAAACCTAAATCCCCTAAAGTTTTTGTTATGAGACACTTCATTTCCTTTGGATTTTCTATGAGTAACAGTAGTAAAGCCATCATTGGTTTCTACCACAGTAGTTGTAGACTTAACATGTACCTTTTTGGACATTGGTCATTCGTATGACCAAAAACATGGCAATCAAGGCAAATAGGGGGCTTCCATTCATATTCTATTGCAATCTTTACTAATGTGTGACCTGCACTTTCCTCCTCACCTTTAGGAATAGCCATAGTAACCTCTTGTTTGAGCTTCTTGTCCGCACTAACTTCAATTAGAGCCCTAGCAAAACTAATTCGACCCTACGCTTCCACACATATTGCACTAGTAAAAGCGTCCAACAAAATAGGATTCCCAATTTAGGTGGCAATTAGGCTCAAGCCATCTTCTGAGTATGCAACAACTGGAACTTTATGAAACTTGACCCATACCGGAACCTTAGTGACCTTATCCTTGGATAGTGACAGATTTAGAGTCCATTTGGTAAGGATAAGAAGGATATTTCTAATCAACCATGGGCCTTGCTCAAGGACCTGCTCCAAACCCTTGGCAAAAGTAAATTTGAAGTAAAATACTCTATCATCATCACTCATAATCTTTTCAAAGCCGAATTTTGCCCATGTGTTCGTCACATAATTCTTCACAAGTGGGAATGCCACTTTTTTTCCCACAAAGAACCATACCAATGTATTTCAAACTTATGCTTCACGGCTTGGATAGCAGCAATAGGTAGGACAAAATCTGAATTTTCCACCTTATTAGGGTTAGTCATAGCCCTAAAATTAAGTTTTTGGGTATTTCGCATTGTATTGGTGCCATTAACCACAGTAGCAAATGAAGGCATAGGTGTTGATTGCATTGCTGCTATTCCATGATCCTCCTACCCATTATTCGGTTGGGATCCCAGCCCATCTTCATTGAGAGTTTGAGAATCCACAAACGTTGGTATTTCAGCACCATTCTCCTTCTTCCCACTTGTAACACCATTATTAATCCCTTCCAAATCAGATTTAGGATTTTTAGCGTACCCTACATCGTTGTTCTCCACGTCAATAGGCATGCCTTCATCAACATGTGATTGTTTTGATACCACAGGTTTATCACGTTTAGAAGACTCTTTTTCTGTTATACTTCGAGTATTACGAATAGGCATACGCAATGGATTACCATCCTTACCCAGAATCTTTCCATCAATGTCCTCAATCAAATACGGCTTAAGACAGCTCTTGAGTTTACTCGCATCTTTACCAGCATTATTCATCTCTCTAAAACCCTAAAAACCAGAAAACAAACACTAGCAGCAACGATTAAGAAAAAAATAAAACCCTAATTGGGTCGAAACCTTAATAAGGTTAAAAAACAGAGAAAATCAAATCCAAACCAACTTTCATGTTTATGTACATCAATAACAGAATAGATGTGTAAATTAAAGCGCAAAGAACCCAAATAAGGAAATCGAATCCCGGCCAAAACAAAAAAGGGCGATTACAAACAGAAAACTAAATAACGATCAAAACCAAAAAAACAAGCCCCTAGATCAGAATAATGAGGAGGTTATAGCACTCAATAATACAAGGATCATGGTGCAAAACATACACGTTATACCGATTAGAAGGAAAGAAGATTGGATGATCGAATTAGGGCTAGGGTTTTCTCCATAATCGCCCACACAAGAAAGAGAGCTTTTAACAGCTTGATTTTACTAGTTGAATTTATACATTGGTATAAATTGTATATTAAAACCACAAAACCAAAAAATATTGTCTTTTATTTGGTATGCTTAAATCTGGGTTAATTGATGTTTCTGTGATATTTGTTTATTATCTATTGCTCTATGAATACTCTTGTATCATGTTTATCCATGAAAAACATAAAAAACCTACAAACCAAGAAATTGCTATATGTGTTCTAAAATGCCATATGATTATTAAGGTTATTCTGAATGAATCATGCTATAAAAACATGATTATGATATGTATAAATGAGCTTATTATCTGCTTTAATATGTCTGATCATTATAAGAAATTTATAAATGCAAAAATGAAAAGTTGGAATGAAAATTATCTAATGATTGTGTTTATGGTATTGATTGTTATAAAACTGCTTACTGACTCCAATCATGCAAGAATTAATGATAGAAAAAGGTTTTAAATGATTGGGAATTTTAAAACTAAAATTTTATTAAATTTTGTAACTGAAAAGACTAAAAGTACGGCGTACTTATTTTCAAGAACGCTGATTTTTCTGGTGAAATCTAAAAAACAGGGCAAGTACACCGCACTTACTATGAAGTGCGCACTTGTAAGTCTGAACGTGCACATAGACCTGGTATCTTCTTCGTTATGAAGAAACCACCGCGTTTGTTACATTCTAAATGTTTACTGATGTTATTGGACCGTAAAATGTTATTTGGTTTTGCCTACACTAACCAACTAATATTTATTTTAATGTTGTGTTATTTTAAGAGTATAATGGACCCAAATACTAGTCTCGAGAGATTGTGCTTACGAGTAAACAAAAATGTTTCCCTAAATGATGGATTTGAGATTGAAGGACAGTGGGAGGGACCAGAGTAGCAGGATACTGCTGTTAGTGGTAAGAAGAAGGAGACAAAGGCTTTCACTTTTTATCGTACGGAAACGGAGGAAATGAGTGAACGATGCATCACACCATGTTTTGTTAGTGGATTGAATGCATATGACGGTGAAATGAATTTGGAGTATGAAAAAACATGATCTCTAACGAATTTGCAGTCAAACTTTGCTTGGATTACAAAGTTAAGAACAGAGAAAAAGTTGTAGGAAGAGAATTACTTGTTGCCCTTCGAGGAGAACTTTATTTTGTCAAGTTCATAATTAACCCAGAGTAGGATGATGTTGAACCTGGAGTTGTGTTTGGAAAATCATTTTTTAGGCTCACAAAAAGAATTGTAGACTTTGGAAATTGGATCATTACCATTTATCCAGATCAAGTAACTTTAGCGATAGTGACGATGACTTGGACAAAATTCTAGCAGGCATCAACGTTGCTAACTTGCCACCATTAGACATAACCGACACACCGCATTTCATTTGCAATATGGGAAAGAGTGCTAGAAATAAAAGGCATGTAATATCTCGTATTTTATGGTCAATATTAAATCTCGAATCCGTTCCTATTTCCATCTTTGAATAAAAATTTCGCGTTTACTATTTCCATCTTTGAATAAAAGGCAGTTAACGCTCGGTTCATCAATACACTTGTTGGCTATTTTATTGGTGAAAGGTTAGCTTATCCATTGGTTGAAAATTATGTGA
>BQNB010091820.1:0-26776 GCA_026074375.1 Tanacetum coccineum | reverse complement strand
TTGCTTTATCCAGAAGAAGAAGACATCATATCTGTTGCCACAGTCATTGCCTCTCAAAAGACGGTCAGTCATTACGTTTACTGGAAGTATACTTATACACCATTACTATACCATCCTTATTTCAAACATAGGTAAAAACTGCTTAGATTAAAAGAAAATTACCCTTTCTTCCCAACAAAGGGGTTATTGGAATACAGCGCGTGCCAGCTGCAACAAATCACTAGAAGCTGATATCTCTCGGATCGTCACATCACATGCCATTCTTGTATATAATCTCTGCTAACAACCTACATCATCTATATATAATCTCTGCCAATAGCACCCTACCCATGTTTTGCAGATATAACCAACGAAACAACCATAAACCCAACCAACCACAGATCCCCCTTTTATAGCGAAAGGCATTAATCCCCTGTTTTTACATACTTTGTTAGGATGTTTTGGATCCACAAACCCTTCAGGTTGCACCATATATATGTCCTCGCTTAGGTGACCGTTTAGAAAGGCTGTCTTGACATCTATTTTCCAAATCTCATAGTCATAGAATGCGGCTATGGCTAAAAGAATCCTGATAGCTCTAATGTCTACAACAGGAGAGAAGGTTTCCCCATAATCTACCCTGTAGGTTTGGGTATAGCCTTTTGCTACCAGACGAGCTTTAAAGGTGTGTACATTGCCATCCATATCAGTCTTCTTCTTGAAAAGCCATTTACTCCCAACAGTACGACCATTAGGAGGAAGCTCAACCAGAATCCAGACTTGATTATCTTTCATGGATTGCATTTCCATATTCATAGCTTTAAGCCATTTGTCAGATTCAGGATCTGCAACGCAGCTATATAATTAGGAGGTTCATTAAAATCCCCTAATTCATATTCCTCAACGTCAGCATAGTTACCATATCTATCTGGCGCTTGAGGTATCCTTGCGGATCTACGAATAGGAACTCTAACATTTTGGGGCTCGACCTCCATAGGTGCGACCTCATCATGTTCCTTGCTAGTATTTTCAAAAGGTTGTGTATCTTCCTCTTGAATTATTTCAAGCCCTTCATTACTCCCACTCACTTCAAGAAGTCCATGACTCCCACTTGCTTCTTGTACCATGAAACTCTTTTCAAAGAACTCAGCATTTCGTGAAACAAAAATCTTGTTTTTGAGTGGATAGTAAAAGTAGTAACCCATCGTTTCCTTAGGGTAACCTACAAAGATACACTTAATGGATCTGGAATCAAGTTTGTCAGACGTGTCTCATTTTACGAGTGCCTCACAACCCCAAACCCTTAAGTAGGACAACTTGGGAGGTTTTCCATGCCATATTTCATAAGGCGTCCTATCAACCTTCTTGGTTGAAACCATATTGAGAATGCGAGCTGCAGTCTCGAGAGCATCCCCAAAAGGATTTTGGCAGAGTTGTTAGATTCATCATGGATCGAACCATATCAAGTAAAGTCTGATTCCTCCTCTCAAACACCTCGTTATGTTGTGGTGTATAAGATGGAGTTAGTTGGGATACGATACCACAACTTTTCATATGATTAACAAACTCATGACTCAAGTATTCTCCTTTTTTATGGATCGATTAGCCTTTATCTTTTTACCGAGTTGATTTTCAACTTCATTCTAAAAGACCTTAAATGTTTCAAACACCTCATGTTTATGTTTCATCAAGTAAACAAAACCATAACGGCTGAAATCATCTATACAGGTGACGAAGTAATTAGCACCCTCTCTTGACATAGTCTTAAAGGGCCACATACATCGGTGTGTATAAGTCCTAGAAGATCCTTTGCTCTTTCCACCTAATGTGGAAAAAGTTTCCGCGCCATCTTCCCAGATATACAAGACTTGCATTTCTCATGTGATTCAACGTGAGTGGGTTGCAATAGCCCATCACGCTGAAGCATGTCCATGCGTTTCTTGTTTATATGTCCAAGATGACAATGCCATAGATAATAAGAGTCCAACCCATATTTGGCTCTTTTATTGCTAACATTAAAATTAGAACTACCATTTGGATAAAGATTATGCATATCTATTTCATAAATATCATCATGTGGTATTGCATTGAAATAAAATACATTGTCTTTGGAAACAGAAATACCATAATTCGTAAATGTATGAATATAAACATTCTTAACCAAACGAGAAATTAAAACAACGCCCCTAGTAACAGTGAGTGCATAATGACAGTTGTCTAATACAATTATTAAACCACTAGAAAGAATTAAATCAAAACTTCCGATAGCTTCAACAGCTGCACACATCCCGTTGCCCATGTACAAATGTAAAGCTCCATGTTTCAACTTCTTGCTCCTTCTGAATCCCTGAGAAGTATTACAGATATGAGTTCCATAACCCGTATCATACACCCAAGCGTTATTAGAAATAGCACAACATTTTATAGTGAAGATACCTGAATTACTAGCCTCGCCAGCATTCTTTCTCTTCTTTAACTCAACATGGTAGGACGGATAATTCCTCCTCCAGTGACCTACCTCCTTACAGTGGTGGCAGATAGAGTCCTTTGCCAGATTATCACTCTTAGGCGGCAGTGGGATCTTGGTCTTGGGAGCATAAGCAAGCTTATTCTTTCCCTTGGCCTTACCCTTTGCCCCTTGCGGTTTCTTCTTGTCCTTTTGGATCTTACCCTCACGTATATCCAACACAGCGGGGGTTTCAGCCTTCTTTGGAATACCTTTCTCATAGAGTTTCAGCATAGCATGCAACTCAGCTAGCGTCTTCCCATGCTATGCATGTTATAGTTCTGAACGAACTGATCATAGTCCTTGTTGAGAGAATTCAAAATAAGACTCACACCAAGTTCATTGGGCATTGCATAGCCTAGGCGTTCCAAAGTGTCCAGGTAGCTCTTCATCTTTAAGAGATAGGAGCTTACTGACTGACCATCTTCCTGTTTGCAAGCGTGGAATGCTTTTACTATTTTAAACAGTTCCTGTTTAGCCAGCTCCTCGAACATCGTTTTCAGTTCTTGGATCATATCATATGCTTTGTAGTTTTCAAGTGTCCTCTGTAGTTCAGGAGACATACTACCAAGCATAAGACATGCTACCTCATTTTGCGCATCATACAGTGTTTCATAAGCATCACGCTCAGTTTGAGATACTACAGGATAAGGAAGAGGGGTTATAGGCTGTTCCAAATGAGCTAGTTTCCCTTCAGACCTAAGAACGATTCTTAAGTTTTGAAACCGGTTCATAAAGTTTGGTCCATTAAGTTTCTCCTGCTGGAGAATTGACCTTATAGTCGTATTGTTTGTGTTTTGGGCAATAACAACCATCTACAAAACAATCAAAAGTTTAGAAAATATTAGTTTTTTCGATAATTATCTCTTATAAAATTAACTACCCATGTTTATAATTAGAATAAACAATTAATTTTAGTAAGAGTCTAAGATCCAACTTGATGATATACCATTAATGCAGTTGATCTACAAGAAATGTTATAACTCAAAAGGTAATCTGCGTGAGATAATTTCCTACAAGTGCAACTCTTAGATTTATGGGGCACAAGGCAATATAATCCAGAATTATAATGTCAAGTAGCATGTTTCACACCATCTTGTGCCTCGGGTCGAAGGTCTGACCAACCATACTCGATGCAAGTCGTCCAAAACTCTAATCAGTAATTATACAGTCTTAGGTATGACCCTATGATTGTTATATTACCTTGTCTTGCAATTTATCTAAGACTGACTTAGAGTAAAAGGCAAATTTTTCAAGTGATTTAATTCTTGGATGGCATTGACTTAAATTTTTAGGGTATAATTGATAAAACAGTGTTACCAAAATTTGTGTATAAGGAAGCATGCATACAACCTTATGACACTATTTTATTTTTAAAACTTTTTTGTTTTTGTTCTAAAAAACTTTCTATAAATCCCTCAATTTTATAAATTTTCATGCCATTTATAAAATTAGGGTTATCTCTTTTACAATATTTCTAAGTATAAAATCTTACTACGGATAAGGTTAATTGCCCACGGGAAATAATCAAAACCTAGTAACGATTTAACGACATACTTAAAATATTCTTAAAACCGTTTATGTAAATTTTGTGTATTCTTGCATGTTCCGTCGCGGGTTCCCTTGCGAAAACCATTAAACCCCTGCGTTATAGAACGTTTTGCAAAAAAATTACGAAATTTATGTATAGCCCATGATTTTGCAAAGTGCATGTATCAATATACAGACAATAAAAATCATGTACGTTTAGTCCAGATTAATTTTGAAAATCGTTTTTGCATAGTTATATAAAATCGCAATAAATATAAAACATGTAAAACATATTAAACAAAAATTAATCATACTAAACTAATCAGTTATGCAGTTAATTCAACAAAAGGGTCTTCCCGAATATTGCAATTAAATAATTTTTATAACCAATTCACATGCAAATAAATATTTAAGCTTCATAAATCATGGGTTACATGCATGTAATCCATGGTTGATAATTTATAGCAAGATAAATAAGCAACAAATATTTAAAGCAAATCTAAAACGTAATTAAAGCTTTTAGATCTAGATCATCCAAAATATATTCTTATATATTATTACCATAAATATGTGATCAATTTTAAGCAATATTATTTTTTTAAATAATTTCCTAAAACAATTATTCACATAAAAAGCAATAATTACACACATATATATATGCACCAAATTTTACACATCTTGTAAAATATATCCACATATATAATTTTCTTAATTATGTGACCAATTTTAAGCAATATTATTTCTCTAAATAATTTCCTAAAAAAAATTTTCACATAAAAAAGTCAATTTTCAAGATATATGGTTCGCATATTTTACCAATATTTACGTTTTTTATGTAATTATCTATTACTATATGATTTGGCTCGTGATGCCACTGTTGGAAATTGTTATCAAATAACTACAATATTACACATAATACTCTACGAGCTACGCAGCGGATATTATTCATATAGCATAATAATTAACACATAAAAACATAAACATAAATAAGGAAACATACCGTTATGCAATCAAGTTAATGATGAACAAGGATCTTGAAGTACACGCACGTGTGTAATAAACGTGCTTAACCGAAAACTACTTCTAGTTACTAAAGTAAGTAACCTCCACGAAGTTCATACACTACACGTCTAGCAGTATCACCCGAATGCTAGTTCTTGATTGACGAATATGTAAACACTAAAAACCAAAACCTGAAACCCTTCTGGTTTCTTATCTGCGATCGAACACATGGAGAGGAGAAGACAAGGGATGAGAATAATGAGCTTTAGGATTCTCCTTATATGGGGATTAAATTAGGGTATGGATGAGCACGGTACCATTTTTGTACCGTACCAGCACCGTTTTCGAAGTACCGTATTTTTTCCCAATCAAATAATGTAGTCCTGATCCCGGAACCGAGTGCTTTACCAGTACCGGTACCGGTTTCAGGAAACCGGTACTATACCGAAACGAGTACCGTTTAGAATAAAAAAATAATCTCAAATTTGATCCTTTGCCCAACACTCCCCTTGGCATAAAGCATAACCATATTGCGAAAGTGTAACATTTTCAAAGATATTGAGCATCGAATTTCACATCGAGAATAAGCTTTCTAACCTCCGCTATTCAAAAATTGAGTCACCGTCATTGTTATAATTGCTTAGTTATTTAACGTAAGTTCAGATAAATAGAATTCATTTCCGCTTAGAGTCACATAACAAAATTTATCAAAGAATACATGTAAACTGAAATGCTCAAGAGGCTGCACAATGTGTACCATAAGCATCTTGCATTTGGCATTTTTTTGTAAGCCGTATTAGAAATGAATGTTGTTTTGATCACGTATGTTGCATTTGAAAAGTCAAACCTTATTTTTGGTTCATTAGCAAAGAAGAAAGATGAAATGAGAAGTTAAAGCAACAATGGAACAAATATGTGATGCGTAAAAAATGTTAAGCATCTTTTTATTTCGGTACTAAATTTGGGATATCCCGTTTTGGTACCGTACCGATTTTTAGTGGTACCGGATTTTTTATGAGCGAATTTTATGGTACCGGTACCATATCGGATTGTGACAACCGGTACCGATACGGGTCGGTACCGTACCATTTTTTCGGTACCGATGCTCATCCCTAATTAAGAGTTATCCTAAATTACATTCCTTGTAGGAAAAGCTAGCCCAAAAGCCCAATTCTTTCTTTCTTTCTCCTTTGGCCGGTCGAACCAAACACAAACCCCCTTGGGGTTGACTTTTTGACTTCTCTATTTTTTTATGGTTAATTACATTTAATTACCCATTAATTAAAAAGCCTTCTTAGTTAGTTATAATTAATTAACTAATAAATGACCGTTAGTGTTTTTTCGTCAAACATATATTAATATAAATAATAAATATACAAATATATTATTATTCACATTAATAAAGTGATACCTAAATGTATCACGTGTGTGACCCCGTAGGCTCATGTATTTCTAGCCATATAAATATTCGTATGACATGAGCATAAACCCAACACTTGGTGAAAGTTAACAAAAGGCGAGCATTCTAGAGCTTAAATGAAGATATTGTAAAGATTAATGATTCTGACTACCAATACGCCGTATCCATCAAGGAAGATACGGCGTATATGTGCCTGCACTCACCACAGACCACGAAAGAAATATGATCAATACGCCGTATCCAAAGAAGACCAATACGTCATATAGGAGATACATAAGGTGAATATTCTAGAAGATATCAAACGTGGTCCTTACTTCAAGAAACCCCCTAATACGCCGTATCAAACCCATTTGATACGCCGTATCGCACCGACTCCGAACGTTATAAGAGACCTAAAACTCGTTTTAGGCATGCAATGTGAATCCCTCTAACCACAGTCGACAAGAGATGACATAAAGGAGCATAGTAGGTCTATGAAAGAAAAGAGGCCTCATGATTCATTGGAAAAACTCTTGTAATCTTCGCGCAACAGAATACGCGTTCGATTAAGGTTTCTTTTTTTTAATCGTTTCATATATCAAACCGTGTGTATTTTTTTACATGACTTATCGGTTGATACCCTTTTAGTATCAGCCATGTTTGTAAAGATCTAATATTTTGTGTGTTTTATCCATGATTACTCTAATTTATCTTGATTGTTGATTAAGTTTATCAATTTTTTAGCATCGTTATGTGCTTTAATAGGCATTAATTCCGTTACTCTAAGGAAATCGCCTGTAGCTTAAACTTGATATCGGCATTGTTCTATAAAAGTATGCGACCTATCTTTCAACGGTGTCTAATCCTACCATATTTAATTGCGCTGTAACTTCGGTATTGTAAGTGGGACATAGGCTAGAGTCTGGATTAGCTCTCCATATTGACATATTTATATATCTTGACATCATAGGATCACACAAATATTGACCTATATTTTGCCTTTTGAATAGTGAGCTTTAGTGAGAATAAGGTGATGTTGGTATCAACGGAAGTACGTTCTTATTCCTCATTGGTAATGCTCGGACAAGTAGAACTACTAGTATATAAAAAGCCGTTAAGCAGTAAATGGGTAAAGTCTCCATAAGCTAGGGTTTAGTAAGAGCACCATTACTAATCTCCTAAGATAGATTATAATCAAAAAATGCTTGCTTTATGCGGATGCGTCTAATTGTGACAGAATTAGCGTGGCTAGTATTAGTAAGAAGTACAAGCCCTACTATAGGATTGATATGCCACTTCGAGATAGACAATCATGCATCTTAAATAAACAAACCTGTGTTTTATCGGATTATTCATGGTTGATATGTTTTCCTTACATTAGTTCTCCACCGCTTGTTTGTCTTCTTGTGTCTGTTTATTTTTTTTAGAACGACAATTGTGGCTACATGGCCCCTAGCCCAGAAGGCGTAGCGATCTTGTGTGTGTTTATTGCTTTACTTGTCATCAAAACCTTAGGTTAGATAACTAAACCTCGTGCCAGTCTCTCAGGCTGAAACCCCTGCGGGTGGGTGCGAGTGGGTACGGGTGGGTGCGGGTGTGTGCGTGTGGGTGCGGGTGGGCGTGTGCGGGCGTGTGTGTGTGTGTGCGCGCGCGTGTGTGTGTGTGGACCTAAAATATAGTATACCCAATGAACAAATCTCAAGCGTTCATATTTTCATCAAAATAAAAAAATCCCACTTCCCACTTAGGGAGAATTACATGTATATCCTTCTCAAAAGTTGATATTACATAAACATCCTTCTTAGTTTTGTAATTACATCAACGTCCTTCCCAAAATTTTGTAATTACATCAATATCTTTCTCACACTTTTAAAAATGATATATATGTCCAAAAATAGTTAAATCATAATTATATTGATTTTAGATTATGAAACTATTATTTATCTCTTATATTGATCATGATCATATTATTCATATATATTTTTTGGCTTCGAACGACAAAAGAACGTGTTGATGTAATTACAAAAGTTTGTACATAAATATGAAAGAAATATTGCTAATATATATTTATTTGTTCATATGCATTTTTTGCCTCGACTGATGAGAGAACATGTTGATTTTTTTGATGTATATGAGAATTTAAAATTTTAAGAAGGATATTGATGTAATTTTAAAAGTGTGGAAAGATATTGATGTAACTAAAAAGTTTGGGAAGGATATTGATGTAATTATAAAAGTTTATGAAGGATAATGACGTAATTACAAAACTAAAAAGGATATTGATGTAATATTGAATTTTTGTAAGGGCATACATGTAAATGCCCCTTAAAAATAAAATATCTTGCAAACGGTAAATCGTCAAGCGACAAAAAAATACATCATTGCGACGAGAATTAAATCATTTTTATATAGAGGGACACTTTTATATATTTTCGACGAACTTTTTTTCAGTCACGTCTGAAATATTCACATGTGATTTGTATCACAATCTAATAAAACCAAATGTGATTTGTGATACAAATCACATGTGATTTGTGATACAAATCACATGTGATTCTTCGAGACGTAACTAAAAAAAATTCGTCGAAATTATATAGAAGTGTCCCTCTATAAAAAGATGATTTAATTCTCGTCGCGATGTATGTTTCGTTTTGCGTAACGATTAATGGTTGTGAGATATATTTAATTTTTTTATAAAAGGTAAAAAGTGGGTTTTTTTCTAATTTAATGAAAAAATAATTATTTAAAATTGATTTATTGAATCTTTACCAAATTTTAGGCATACATTGAACATCTATACTACATATAAAACATTTTAGACTCTCTCTCTTATTAAATGCAATCCAATTTTTTAAGTAATACAAAATTTAATGCATGATGTACAACATTTTATGCAAAAATCAAAATTCTGCACACATCCTTCATTCTTCATTAAATGCACATATTTTTAAGTAATACAAATTCTTATGCATGTTGTACAATATTTTATGCAAACAATAAAATTCAGTCACATACCTCTCTCTTCAACAAAGAGTTAAAATTTAATAATACAAATATTCATGCAATATGTACAATTAACCAATTTACAACACACACTTATTGACTGTCAACACATTTAATGTCATTATTAAAACACACATTATTAATCCATGTAATTTTTTTAAACACCCTTAAAATGAAAAGTACATGTTATTATACGCATTGTACAAACTAATAAAACACACAAAGTTTTATACAATTTATATGCTAATACATATAGTTTGGAAAGCCGGACTGGGCCAACGGGTTCAACCGAGAACATGAGTGGTCACCGGTTCGGATAGCAAATAAAAGACGTCTGAAAACGAACCGGAGAGAAGTGGCTGTTAATTTGACGAATATAATTATTAAGTTTAAGGCTCTATAACGAGCCATTATATGTTTAAAATGAGTTAGTGAGAATGAGATATCGAGTCTCGAAGAAGGATGGTTGGAATAGAGGGAAAAATAGTTGAAGTTATGACTTGTGTTTGAAATTTCACTCTTAAATGGGTTGTTATGTTTTGCTTTAATGAGTTAACAAACTGGTGAATCTTAAATGACTATTATGTTTTGCTTTATCAAGTTATAACAGCAAATTAATGAGTCATTAACCAATATTGATTGCACCATTATACCATATGTTATAATATAAATGTGTATAAATTGAAGGCAATCTCAACCATTCCAGAGATACCACACATAAAAAACACACAAGATATACGAGCTCCATTCATACGTTTTTCAGCAATCTTTTCGATCAGAAGCACACAGTTTTCTGTGATCTTTCAGGCAAGTTTGTCAAGTCCGGCTGTACAACAGCTTTGAACGTTATATCTTGGGAAACAGACAACGAATCTATTATAAGGGAATCGTGTTAAACACGAGCCTCGTGTCACGACCTTTTACTGCTTTCTTTATTTATCGTTCATATATAGTGCCTGACTTCTGCTTCTACCCATTCTATAAAAATGGGTGAACCGGGTCTGATCGGGGTTATTTTCTTTTTTTTTCTCTGATTAATTACAAGGTACCCACCGCTACAACGCGCGGGTATCCTACTAGTTTTTCTCTCTATATATATAAAGATACGCCCAAGGACATTTTCTCAATATAAAAAGTAACCCTTTTCTTTTTCATCTCTTTCAAATCTTCGTAAACTCTAACCGGCGTAGTTTCTCCAATGGATACTAAGCTTCCCTACGACTTGAATATCGAGATTTCGTTCCGACGACGTCGTTTTAAAGAGCCTTGTGCCGCTCGTTTACAAACAAGGCATACAACAATCTCACATATGATTCGCATCTTGTGGAGAAGCACAAGGAAAGAAACAACATTGTGTCTGGTGTATTCGTACAACCTGATGGTCATTCGAAACACCCCACCAAAGTGTTTGTACCGTCACATGAATCCGACAGTCTTGATCTTGGTTTTCTACCAAAAGATGCTAGAATCCTATCATCTTCAAACCAAGGTATCATATTGTTTGATACTCCTCATCCTTATATTGGGTACAAGAAGGTTTTGTACTATATTTGTAAACCTACCACTAAGCAGGTTTTTCGATTGCCTGAACCGTGTAACTCTAAACCAAAACTGGTTGCCCTCATCGTGGTGAGTTCCAGCCCAGTATTGCATTACAAGATCGTCAGATTTTATGAACACGAAAGCCTGTAAGTATATAACTACTTTTACTTTCAATTGACTTGCTTGAAAAATATATACGGTATGGAGTGCCAATCGCCCTAACCAACTAATTGTTTTTAGAGCGTCAATTTTTTACAACCTACGCACAATGAGACCTGAACCCACAAACTTTAGGTTATTGGCCACTCACATACAGCTAGTCCAAGAGGCCTTTGGTACTAAATGAAAACGTTAGAAGTTATGTAAATAAGCAATCGTTGAGTGTTAAGTGATCAAGCAGGTGCTTTGGGTAAGCTTTTATATATGAAAAAGATGTAGGCAATAACGGGGGCGGAAAGAATGGGGTGATTATTGGGTGCTAAACCCCTTCCAATAACTCCCAAGTATCCGGTATAATATAAGTCCCTATACCGAAATTTAGAAGTTCCCTGTATGATACTAAAAAATATAATCATATACAATAATAATATATTAGTGTTTAATATATAATGAGGTTTGTAACTCTTGCGTCTCCGCGAAACGCGCGTGACTAATTTTGCAATGAACTCATAACCCAAAAGATTATTTTTATAATTTATTTTTGAATTTTTTTACGAAGATAGTCCTGAGATTAGCGTTCGGTTTCAAAGTTCGTCACTAATGAATAACTTTGCAACGACCCAATAACCTCAAAGACTATTTCCGTAAATATTTTTAAAATATATATTAAAATTCAACATTTTTTTAAATCGTACGTATGTCAAAAGCATTTTTTTTTGTTCGCAATTCGATGATCTTTCAGTGGCATATTTTTCCGAATGAATCGATAGATATGCATTCGATATTTGATAAAATAAAGTTTGTTATATATAAAAGTCGTAAATAGGTAACCATTTAAGGTCGTTTTTGTAACTTTAGTACTGTATATTTGAGAGTGCATTTTGTAAAAAAAGAAAAAGAGTTTCTTTCTTAACCTTGAACTAGTTATAATACCCGTGCACGTACGGTTTTTTTCTAATATTTTTTATTACCTATTATTTTTTCCAATATTTTTAATTCGGCGTGTCTAGTCTTATGAAATTTGTTTACCTTAGTGTAGCATTGATTGCACACAAGACCATTATTTTAACATGCATGCTCAATTAACATTGTTGTGCAGATCATCACCTAATAGTGATGTGTACTGAAGAGAAACTAAAAATAATAAGATTATAAGAAATTTCAAATAAACTGCCGTAAAATTTAAATATGCTCATGTGGAGGCAATACAAATATTGGTTTTTTAAAAGTACCATGATCAGGGGGCTATAAATTTATTAGTTTACATCCATAATTTTATGTAGGCAACAAAGAAGTATGCAGAAAGGTGAAGATGTGAACAACACTATATCTTTTGATGAGTCAATAAGCGGTTTCCTCAGTTGTCTCCTTCCGGTAGTTGGTCACTGACACTTTCTGTGAACTACAAATCATAAACAAAGAAAAGAATAAGTTAGTTGCAGATATTTCTTTTATATATTAAAGGATGTCTTGGAATTGAGATTAATTTAAACTGCTTATCTACATCTAATAAATAGGTTCCATCATGCTTATTATAAGTGTTTTTTACTCAAAAATAGCAGCATCTTCATCCAAACACTGAAACTGCTTATCTAATAAAATCTGATAAGCAATCCCAAACACCTTTTGAAAGGGATTAACCATAAAAACTAAGTTTACAGATAATGAAACTTACGAACATTACAATCATTACTTTAGGGTATCTCTTAGGAACAAATGCCTGAAAACATCAAGAAGCAAATAGTTAAAAAACGATTTTGTTAACACGCAGAATTATCAGCTACTGGCGTACCATTATATCTGTGCTATGATGTACCCGCAAGAAAAAACATTGTCAATTGTTAAACAGATTCCTCCAAGTATCCAGTTTGATGGTTTCACAAGAAGATGGTTAGCAATATATATGATTTTAATGAATATGATAGAATGACAGAGCCTTTGTAAAGAGTGACAAGGACAGCCCCTGCAATTGAGACTACTGTACCGATGAAATTTGCTTGTTTGTTTGTGCTTACTAAGTTCATCACTTCCATCCTAAAACCACCAATTCAAATCATTATAAACTTGATATATAGAAATAAACCTCTACACGAGGAAACTGAATAACTTTACGTTTGTAGATATAGTTTAGTACATCAAATTTAAAGAGCAATGACAGTTTCATTAACTGAAAAGACATTACCTAAATAAGATGGCAAGTATGAAGGTAAAACCAGGGATGAGGCTAAGCAATGTTGTAGCAAGAGTAGCAGATAAATATGATATGCTGGTATAACCAAATACATATGCCAGGAATCTTCAAACATTTATATCCAATCAGTGTGTTGTTTTCCAAAAGAAAAGGTCATTTTAACATACAGTATATGTTGAACAAATTTAAAATCTAATCATGTTCACATATAGATATCAAACCAATCATACATATCATATCTTAAAGACAATGCCTGAATACATAGAATGGTGGAACCGTAATTGATTGTGAACAGGTGCACAAATTTTGGGAACCGTAGTTTCAGGTAAATAAAATATGAGTTAAATATGATATCGGACTTTGATTAAAAACACAATATATCTAGCACTGTGCATATACGAATAACCGAGATCTTTTGCAAAACCATTGGGGCACTGCCGGAGTGGTATCAATCCCAACTCTTGACTAAAGGTTAATGTAGCATATATATGTTCATTGCCTAAAAGGTGCACAGGGATATAGGGTCCTACTTTCCCGCCAACTTAGACCTTTTGGAAAGGGATCTTTTATGAAAATTAGCACAACAAAACAAAATTCAATCAGTGACACCCCCAGGTTCCGCCCTTGTCTATATTATGATGCAAGTCTATATATAAGTACAAACTTCCGGGTTAAAAAAAGAAACAGATATGGTTAGAGATAACATACCCTAGTAGACCGATAATGAAAAATCCACATATCACAATGAAGCTAATTTTAGGACGATTAACCAATCTGCAACAAAATAACACAACCACCAAATGAGACATATTTTAAATAAAAGAATATTAACAAAAAATGATAAGATTTATAATTACCTATGAAATATGATAGAAGGAGGAAGAAGGATAAGTGAAGCAATGGAGTATAAAATAAATAAGTAGTTTGACATGCATGCCATCTGTTATAGGTGATTTACTGACTATCATTAGCAACACTTGTGCCACCTACTGACACCATTCCTATGTATTCCTTCATCTTTCTGTCTTTGGTGGTCATGTGTATCTTTGATGTAAAACTAACAAATTCAATCGCATTGTCAAACTAAAATTTCCGATCACTTGAAAAAATAAAGACTTAATAAAGTTTCAAGTCATTACCTCCTTGTTTTCGTGCTCGTACACGACTACATATTCGCAAGATATACGCTTTTTATTTCTTAACTCAATTGCAATCGAACTGAAAAGATTTATAAAGATCAATGTTACAACTACTTGCTTGTAACAAATTTGTCACATTTCATGATCTTTCGCAAGATTAGCTCATAGCCGTCTGCAAGATTAGCTCATAGCATTTTGATCATCATAACAATAGATATTCAAATCAAAGTGATTAATCTAATTTAACTTAACTTTTAAAATCAAGTAACAACACAACTACTATCATCAATAGATATGTTAGTTGTATACATATGATCACAGACCACCTAACATGAGTGTGGGTCCTAATTAATGTTATGTTTTTATAATTCAATTGATCACAACCATACACTTTGCATATAAAACACATATGAACTATGAAGCAACACATATAAATTTTGAAATCTTATTTAGAGATTAGATTAGACATGGAACTTTTTTTTTCTCATATCCGATTATCAATTAGG
The DNA here is from genome assembly GCA_026074375.1 of Tanacetum coccineum. NCBI lineage: Eukaryota > Viridiplantae > Streptophyta > Magnoliopsida > Asterales > Asteraceae > Tanacetum > Tanacetum coccineum. The sequence goes on along the minus strand of BQNB010091820.1, from coordinate 11,820 downwards.
TAAGTTCGATTTTAGTCTTTAATTGTATGGTAATGACAGATATTTTACCTTTTTAAACTTAATTTCATCTCATCAATGTTTCCATAATAGCAGGTGGTGCTATTGATAGTAGAGTTTGGTTATTGTAAATAAACAATATTAATCCATTGTTAATAACCCCATGCCGATGTCTCAAAAAACCATAAGGTGAAACAAAAATATGTAACTAACAAAATCAAACCATTAACGGAGGAGAAAACCAACGATTTAAAAAGGTGGCTCTTAAACTATAAGGGGAGTTGTGGAGCAATACCATAACCAATCTCTATAAACATAAAAATGATAGCCGTCAAACATATTGAAATGGATTGAAAAAACATTGAGGACTCACCAATAAATAAAGGCATATGTACCCACAAAAGCTACACAAGAGTACTTCATGCAAGTAACAAATAAGCATCATATTAAACGCGTAAAAAAACCAACCATTCAGCTCTAATTAATACACTTAGCATGTGAATATGAGACAACTGTTATGGCATATATAGTTGATTAACGCACATAAACTAATATAGAAACGCATTCCAAACTCTGAACCATAGGCAAGATTTTTTACACACTAAACCAAAGCAAAGCATGTGTTAATGTACACAACTGAACATATACATTACAACCAACACTCGCCCAAACCAAAAAGCATATCCTTTATATTAAAATACATGTTGTTGCTAATGCAAAACAGAGCCTAAAACAGATCACATATTAAGCTACCAAACTAAGTAAAATTTATATAGCATATTAAAATTAGAAGCCTGTTCCAAACTTGATATCATATCAGAACAACTAAATTAACCCAATGTAGATATATAGATGACCAGAAGATGTATAACCTACATTGATCAATACCTTAAACTTTACATACAACAAAAGTGTTGGTCAAACCTGATTGGCAATTTTATCAGAGTTGCAATCCCAAACACCAAATATATCCTATAAAACTTCAAATTATAAACGTTTTTCATATGCAACCTATTCACAAAAGTAAACGAACTGAAAACACAATTGCTAGTTGACCTATTCGATGCATATTTTAGTTAGATTTTTAGCTTAACATGCTTGACCCGTTAGAGATAAACCATAACCAATATCAACCCACTTTTAAGTAAATGGGTCAGAACTCATATCTTTAGTATTTCCATATAAAAAATGAGATAAAATAGATGAGAATATTAATACCTACAGGGTATTTAAGATTGCTTATATAAGGCTTACTTGATTTTTTTTCACCACATAAGTTCATTAAGCGGGTTGGTTATAGGTATGGGAAAATTGGCTATTTGTTCCTTTTTTTCCCAACTATACTTAAGGATACAAACACACTATCATGAAGATGATAATTTAAATGTTCTTATAAAACAAACCAATTCAAATATAAGCTTGTATGCATTCAACGTGCTTGAATCATGTAAAGCTAGAGCGTTCGGCAAGTGTGCAGTGAAATTAGTCTGCATGCATATAAAATTGGCATATCACTTACTGATATCCATCTCTTACGCCACCAAAATACTCTTGCACAATTGTGCCATACTAATAATACCAAATATTACCATAGTCGGTAGTGTGGATTCATGATTTAACGGATTTTTTAACCTGGTGACATTGTTTAAGGTAGATTGGTTTAATACATTTGTTTCATCCTTAAGCGCAGCTACCTCCTTAGCCATCTTTAACCTCCTCGAATTTCAAAACCATTGAATATGTCACTTATTATTAATACATACAAATATCTACAATTTTCATCATATATAAGTAACTGTTAGATATATATGATTTATAAGTCATACCTACAAAGAAAACTGGAGATTTGATGTTTTTACAGAATGACCAACTGTAGAGAGTGTTTATATAAGGTTTAAGTTTTGTTGTGGGATTTTAAGAATTGTAATACGATATAAATTATTAAATTCGATTTTTATAAGGATTTCTGCAAGTTTTATATAAAAGTTACATTCTAGTCCAAAAGTATGAAAGAAAAAAAAATTACAGGAAAGTGTGACTTCACCTATATGGCTCCATATCTTTAGCTGTAACCTCATCATCCAACTTGACATTGTATTTGCGCTTGGCTTCATCTTAGATGCTCCATTTACCCATATGAGTTGAGGAACATTTTTCGCCAAAAGACAACTGAAGCTATAATGAAGAATAACACTTAAAAGAGTAAATCCTCTCATATCAACTCTAATTATAACAAACATATGCATGCACCTAAGAACTAAACTTACAATAGGCCAAAGTTCTTCATAAAGACCTCTGAACTAATGCAGGCAAGTGATTTATATAAACTAATGGGATGGTATCCAATACAAAAAGATATTAAACCAACAAATAACTAACCTTATTAATTCCAGCTCTCTTAACAAAGATCCCCAAACAGGTGTGTGGTTTTTATAATTGGTTATGAGGATGGATGGAGTCCCGCTTGTTATGTTGGTGATGAATTGAATAAGAAGGGTGGAGCTCCGTATTCTTTTTATAAATTATATTTTTGTCTTCAACTATGGAGAAATAGCATTGAGACCCATGTGTATTTTCAGCTTTTTTTTACATGCAACTATAAAAACGTTTTTTTTTTAATTATTAGGCAAATTAGGAAATAATTAGCTTTAATTATTTTTCAACATCTAAATTTAAAAAATTTATTTTTAAAAATATTACTTAATAAGGTATGATTTGATTTTTTTTATAATACAAAAGTCCCCACTTAAAGTTCTGCGTTCTTATATAAAAGATGTGGTGAAGTTTTTTTAATATTAAAAAATCTAATATTTTAAAACACGAATACCATTAATCTATACTTATAATTAGACTATATACTAATCGCCATTAATTATTGTTGATGCTACAGTGCTACAGTGTCAAAAAAGTGAGCCAAAAAATTAACCCAAAATCTGGACCAAAGTAAAAAAAAGACAAATTTACAAAACGGACCTTCAATTTTTAATTATTTATGACTTTTTATATAATAAACTTTATTTATTAAATATAAAACACGTATCTACCGATTCATTTAGGTAAAAAAAATACCTGCGAAAAGATCTTCGAATTGCGAACAAAACGGGAACAATATTGCAACGCTTCTGAAATATGTACGATTTTATAAAAAATTTTGAAGTTTAATATAAATAGGTAAAAAAAACTTACAAATCGTACCTTCAACTTTTACGATTTTTTTATATAATAAACTTTATTTATCACATATATATCGCATATCCACCAATTCATTCAGAACAAAACAAGTTCAATGTCGCAATGCTTCTGGCATACGTAAAGTTGGCCCAAATTAAAAAAAAAACACCGACCCAAATTTGAAAAAAAAAACTTTACAAAACAGACCTTCACCTTTTAACTATTGACGACTTTTTATATATTAAACGTTATTTATCAAATATATAACACATATCTACCGATTCATTCAGATCAAAAACTACCCGCAGAAAGATTTTCGAATTGCGAACAAAACGAGCCAAATATTGCAATGCTTCTAAAATACGCACGATTTTATAAAAAAATGTCAAAAATGTTTGGATCCTTAGCCGGGCTCCTTTTAGCCCATGTGGTCGGCCTAAAAGGTAATTCTATAATATACATGGACAAAAAGTACTCGGCCTATTATTCTTTGTTACAATAACAATAAAATTGTTAAAACATACCAAAATACCGAAAACACACTATTATCGAAGCTAAATATCTTTCGACATAAGGTTAGTCTCGCCGCAACGCGCGGACAATATGCCGACTCGTTTGAATTAAAGGTAGGTCCGTCCACCAACAAAGAAAGAATGATAAAAAAGGCACCAGGAGTAGAAGAGCCCGGCCTCACAAAATTTCTACTATCATCAGCTGCGTTTGTTATCTGGGGTGAGCAGAAAAACCGAAAAATTCGAATAAACCGAACCGAGCCGAAAAATAACCGAACCGAAATAATAATCGAACCGAACCAAACTACGAATTCGGTTCTCGGGTTGGATATGGGTTTGGCAGTCTGAACCGAGAACCAAACCGAAAACTGAATTTATATAAATATATATATTTTTTATATATTTATCATGGCCGGATTTGAGCATGTGCAAGGTGAGCAACGGCACAGGGCCTCCGTTTTTTGAGGGGCCTCCAATTTTTAAAGATTAAAGTTGTATGTAGAGTCATTTTTTGATGATTCGGTCATGTTATCTGTGTTTTATGATCAAAAATATATGTTTTATGTGATTATATGATTATTGAAAGAAAAAAAAAACAAAATCCATACCATTACTTTTAATGGCGTTTGGCTGTGAAATGGTTTAACGGGGATTGGGGAAGATGACTAAAACTGTATATTTGTGGGCCCACAATTTTTTTTCCTTTTAACTTTATTATTACTACACACAGTTTTGTTTAACCCCTTAACTTTTCATAGTTGTTCAAATTTAACTTGTCTTTTATAGATGTGATTCATACGTCATAATAAGAGACTAGCCCAAATTAGTAGAATCTTTTGTTTTCTGCAAATAAAACCAAATTTCTTAATAGTTGAAAAGTATATAAAATGTATTTATAGTTTAAATATAAGGCTCACACAACGCAAAAAGAACATATCTAAAGTGTAACGTAGAATCAGTTATAGTAAACTTTTGCCACGTTAGTATACGTAGTTATACTTTTTAGTGTTTAAGGGCCTAACTAAAATTTTGGCATAGGGCCCTCAAAATCCAAGAGACGGCCCTGATATTTATATATATAAAAAGATCAATAGAATTTCCTAAATATAAAAAAACACTTTTTATTTTTGAAGTAATCTTTTTTGCTAAATATCTATGTATTTTTTTTCTTCTTTTTTTAAATAAATAGTGTAATTCGGGTTATTCAGGTCAACCCAAAAACCAAACCAAATTCAAATTCGGTTTTCAATTCGGTTCTCGGTTGATTCGGTTCGGTTTTCGGTTGAATTCTAGTTCGGTACGGTTTTCGGGTTGACCAAAAAGAAAATTAACCAAACTAACCGAACCGAATAAATCGAATAACCCGATAACCGAACCGATCAACACCCCTATGTTATCCTATTTTAGTTTTGGATTGGGTATTTGTTTTAAAAGACACAAAACAATTGTTTTGTTACTTACTTAGTGTGGGTTAACTTTTGGATTCAAAAAGTAAAAGAAGACCAAGTTGGAAGCAGGAAGATTTTGACTTTTGAGTGTGTTTATGGGCTTTTTTTTGATCTAGTCCCTCTCACTTTACAATTTATTTTTTTATAATATATTTTGTTACAAAACTATTAAATAAAACAATTAACTTTATTAAAGTAATATTAATTTGTTTCTCTTATTTTTTTTATTAAAGTTAAACTAAATGTGAATCTAATATCAAAATTCAAATTCTATAACAAACCCACTTACATATCAAACGCACCCTAAATTCATGGTTACTAATAACGTTATGGTCGGGGTAGTGGAGGTGTGATAATGCACGAGCGACGGTGGCCGACAATGTGATCCGTGAATAGAAAAGACCCAAGTAGAGACGAGGTTTGTATTTTTGGTTTAATGATTAAAAGACGATGAAAAGAAAAATCGATATAATTAAAACTGTGAGGTAATAATATATCCTGGATGTGGAAGCCCCCCTTTTTTACTCCCTTTCACATATACGATTTATGTTTACAATAAGCAAAAAATAAACACCAAAATTTTCTGTTTGCATCCAGTTTTGTTACCATACATGACATTAAGTCAAAAATAAACACCCTTTTACTTTTATCCCCAAAACCCAACCGTAACTTATAGTAAGGATTATGCCCTGAGAACACAAGTTATAGAGAATGCTACTGACTATATGTCATTTTCTGAATGGTCAGTTTGTGGTTGTGAGGCCTAAAATAGGAACCACTCGATGACTGCTAGTCATTCAAAGAATAATACACAGGTTGTGAGGCCCTATTTAAATTGTACCCATGAGGCACAAGTTAAAAAAAAACCCTTAGCAACAAACACCCTCTTAGTAATCGTGACTTGAGCATGCTCAAGTCTTTGAAACCATCTGCTAATGTGATTTTAATATATTTAGGGTTTATTGAGTTGTATTTAAAAAAGGTAATGAATGTTGAGTTTAAAAATAAATAGGTTAAAAGGTGAACTTGAGATAATCTATGCTAGCTCAACTAATATTACTTGTCGATGACCATCTAGTAAAGTGTTTTTAATCCTAAAAAAATAAAACAACTCATTTTTAACAAACAAAACTTTGTTTTGGAAGTCATATTGTAATTTAATAGTAAAAGTTAAGCGACATTAGTTGACCAAAATGGTGGTGCTTGTTGGTAGGAGTGAGCATCGTGCGAATTTTGGTAAAAACCAAATCAAAACCGCATTTGCGGATTTACAAAATGTGAATCTGTACCCACGCCATTTTTTGTTCGGTTTTCGTCGATTTCGGTTCTTTCAGTTTGGTGTTTGCGGTTTTTAAAGTATTTATATTTTCGAAATTATTTTTTGACATCATAAGGTTACATAATGGCTTGAGATAAATAATTAAACAATAAAATATGTTTGAAACAATTAATTAGGAAAGTATAAGCAAAAACATTGTATCAATAAAAACTATAAAATCTTATGGGTTCATAAGAATTGAACATAAAGGAGTGGTTAGTTGTGGTTATTTCGATTTGGTTTTTTGTGGATACCGAAACTGCATCGCAAAAGTCGGTGTTTCTATTTTTTGAAACGTAAACCATCAGTTTATGTTGCGGATCGGTTTTTCCGGTTTGATTTTTGCAGTATTTCAGTTTTTTAAGCTTGGGTTTGGTTTTTGCTCCCCCCTTACTTGTTAAGCTAAGAAAAGTAAAAAATATTTGTAATGACATTTAACTTTATATAATTATACAAGAGATTTAACACATCCAAGTGAAGTCATAACGCTAGTCGAGTACTCGTGTATAGCGGTGAAAATATAAAGCCGACAAGTACTTATAGTCATGAAATTGAGGTTAAATATTTCATGTAAGAAATTGATGAATATTGTTCATTAGGTCAAGCTTTCGACTTATAAATAGTTAGGGATAGTAAATATATGAACGTAAAGTATAATAATGGATGGAGTATAGAATAGGAGTAGTCGAGTAGATTATCTATGTGTATTGCGAACCATCATTATGACCGCAAATTTAATTACTCTTTCACACTTCCATGGATTGTATAATATAAAAAATAATGATACTCAGTGAAGGTGTTTTGTCCATCGATAATGTATTTGATAAGCTCAAAGTATTACAGGAATTATGTTCAAAAAAAAAGTATTACAGGAATTTGGATTATTAAAAAGCCAAATAAATGTGTCTTATATAGTTGAGTAAATTTAGGAGATTAAAACTACGGAGTTTTATAAAGATTTTAATCCAAGTGACCTAGTCTAGAAAAGTTTTACATGTAATTTTAGATTCATGACAGCCTAATATTTATTTTCTTCGTATTATTTTGAGAGTTTTTAAAGAAATGAGAGATTAGCTCTAAAACATACTACGGAGTATATGTTTGTATATAAAATAGACATACGTTTTTTTATCGCTTTTATTGTAACAATTTTTTTTACGAAGTGCATATATAATTGATCGAATTGTTAGTTGTTCTTTAAAGGTTTTATTACTTCCTTAGTTTGTATGTTGCAATTTAACCTGTGGTTTTTTTATCCCATGTAATCATTAACCGTCATTCAATTTGTTATTTTAGAAAAAAGTTAACGGACAAGACTGTATACTTTTGTGAAATCTTTGACTCGGAGAGATTTGAATGGGAATTGCTAGAAAGTGTGGAATTACCTTATGGCGACTTGTTAACTGGCCCACTGATCACCTCCATGGGCTCAGTCTATTCTTTCATGTCAAACTGTGACATTTTTAAATTCGATGCATATTCACAAAAGTGGAAGACGTTACCATCGCCCGATCCGGTTTACGACATTCAAGCTTACACTTCTAAGAAGCTCGTAAAGTACGAAGGCAGGTTGGGACTCGCTTGTAAGCAAACTGATGGTTTTTGGGAGATTTGGATCCTTAGAGTTGATGAATCATGGGAACGAACATGTATTTTAAACAAAACAGACTATATTGGAGGGATGTTGCTGGAAACCTTCTATGATTCAGATACGAGTGTTATGTTGGATCACGATAGTGTCATTTTTCACAAGTTTAAAGGACATGGCAATATAAATAAAGTCTATGGTACGAGTAAGAAAGTCACATCTGGGCATCCTCCTTATGAGACGTTCAACTTCCAATCGGATTACGACCTAGTTGATCTGAAAGGTAAATAAAAGTTGTCCCACGGTAGTTATAGACTTTAATTAACAGTTGTGGAACAAATTATACATGGTAACATATGCTTTTTGGAATAGATGGTTTTAGAAATAGGGAGGCTTGGGTCATATATGTCCTAATAAACACCGGTATAATATTTTGTAACTTTTATCATTGTTGAATGTTATTTCTTTGATAAATAACGGTTTATTTAATTATGCAGCTAATATTAAGATGCCATTTAGATGTCCAAATATCACTCACTTGACTCATCTTAGCGAAGACACCTCTTCTAGTGAGTCCAACACCTCTACTGACAACGATTTACAAGTAGAGTCATCTCCCCAACTGCAACCACAGATGTTTGACCCATACAGTAATGTTCCTCGACATCATTGGGACTCTCTCAATCTTGAAAACAAGCAGTTGCGTTACGAGAGCCGAATTCGTATAAGACTTATTGAACAACTTGAGAGGAAACTGCGTATAGCAAAACGGGGTGTTTTGAGGAAGATATGGGACATGGCTAGGTACTCTTGCACATAATCACATATTTTGTATTGACTTATAACTATCTTTGTTGGCATTATATGTTCAAAACTTTCAATCATGGTAGTGTTGAATTGATTATGTTATTATATTTTTCTTTTTTTAATTCTAATATGAAGGTTTAAATTGAAGGGGGAAGAATGCGAATAAATATAGTTGAAAGGGGTTTCAAGTGAAGCTGGTGAAAGTAGCGGTACTAAAGATAGACAAAGTGAAAAGATGAGCACTGCCTAGAAAGATATGAATAAAATAGGAATTGATTGTAGTGATGATATTTTTTCATTGAGTAAATTTCGAACTTCGTCTTTGTGTGATTTGCATATAGTAGCACTTTTGTCTTGATTTCAAAGTAAGTACAACATACATTATTGTCGCTACTTACTTATAAATTTTATTTTAGATATCGTCCATATGGTTTGCTTTTTTGCACATTTTTCGACCCTATATAAAAAGTATTAAAAACAAGAAAAATGTAAACTTTAAATACTAAAATTTGTAAAAATTTATAAAAAATAACAAGATTTGAATTTGTTTCATTTGTGTACCCACTTTTCATGTGGTCTTCGCAAATTATCGAGTGTAAGTTTTACTTTATATATGTTTTTCTTTATTTTTGAAGCGTATAAACAAAGATTCATACAAAGATATTGAATAGTAAAGTTTATTTGTCCGACTCTGTTTTCTCGCATGGCCAACTTTATGTTGCATTGTCTAGAGGGATATCACGTACAACTACCAAGATATTAGTGAAACCAGTCAAAGAGTTGGTCAAGAAGGAGTCTATACATCAAATGTCGTGTACCAAGAAGTTTTACGTGACGAGTAACGTGCGTTGTTAGATTTTATCTCATAATTGATGTAATGTTTCACTTTTATATCCTCATATTCAAAAGTGAAATGTCTAAATGTCCTTAACTCACACATTCGAGCACTAAAAATAAGATTATATATCCTCATTTGGTACTAAAAAAAGATTATATATCCTCATATTCAATGTGCATAAATCATTTGCATAAATTTACAAAGATGGTAGGCTTATAGTGTAAAAATAAAAGATTATTATTTTGGAGACGTGAGGGAGAACAACGCTTCTGTGCCTGTCCAGTGTGGCAGGGCCGAGGTTGAACTTCTAACAATGGGAAGTATGACGGTGGATGGTTGTACCGGTGATGCTTTATATATACTATATTAGAGTTAAAACGCTGCCGTTTTTTGCAGCTCCGCTGCAGTAACCGGCCCAATGGGCTCCCAATTTGGGCCGGCCCATTCGGCAATTTTTATTTTTTTTATTTTTTTTAGGCAATGTAAAAAAAACCGCTCGGCATAAAATAGAAAAAAAACTACAAAAATTGACTTATTCAGATAAAAAAATACTCGCGACATGAGGTCTAACTTCCCCAAACTAAGTCACCATATAAAAAAAATCAAACTATTAAACATGAGACCGAAAAAATAAACCCGCACAAATAAAAAATAGAAAAGAATATAAACATAAAATTTTAACGCAAAAAATTACCGCACTATTAAACATGAGACCGAAAAAAATAAACGCCCGCACAATAATACATAAAAAAACGTCTTTGACAGTTAACTGCGCAGCGATTCTCATTTAAAGCATATGTTCCATAACAATTATATTAAAAAAAATCCCGTATAGCTAAAAAGAAACTTTTAACATAAGCCCCGCACATAAAGCCCATATAGGAAAAAAAAACAAACTATTAAATATGATGCCGAAAAACTAAAACGCACAACATTAAAAAAAAATTAAAATAAATATGCCTCGCGTAGAATAAACGGACGTAGTTTTGTTCACACGCTACAGTTGCTCGGCCCTTTGGGCTCCAATTTGGGCCAACCCATTTGGCTTTTTTGTAGGCAATGTAAAAAAAACCGTCGGCATCAAAAAATAGGAGAAAAAAAAAAAAAAAAAAAAAAAAAAATACAAAAATATTGACTTATTAAGATAAAAAAATACCCGCGACATGAGGTCCCAATAAATTACATAAGTCTTCATATATAAAAAAACAAACTATTAAACATGCGACCGAAAAAAATATAACTCCGCACAATAAAAATATAAAAAGAATAAAAATAAAATTTTTAACGCAAAATTAAACCCGCACTATTAACACTTGAGACGAAATAATCCAACCAAAATAAATAAAAAAAGTCATGTTCCCATAAAATTATATTAAAAAACAGTATAGCCCAATAAAAAACCTTTTTATAACATGAGCTCCCCACACCATAAAGCCCTCATATAATAAAAAAAAACAAAACTATTAAATACATTGAAGGCATACGCGAAAAAATTAACGACCCGCAGCAACGCGCGGGTAATCATGCTTGTACTATCCTAAAGATGATTACAAATACGACAATCTTTTGTAGTTTTACTTTGAGGCTAAGTTTTCTGTTTTGCTTTCTCTTTGACGTTTCATGCCGGACAAATGAGACAAAACACACTAAAATGAAAAATGTTTTGTATGCCTACAACTTGAACCTAAATATATACCTAAGGATTTGATTGGTTTATTTCAAAAAGTGATTGGTGAATGAATGTAATACACTATTCATGAAATAAATAGATTATGTTTAATTTTAGGTCTCCATTGTAAGCATAAATATCAATGCTCCATTAAAATATCTAATAAATATATTCTCATAGCCACTTCTGCCCTTCAACTATAAACAATAAAACTTATTAGTCCTTCTATATATTATAATCTATAAAACATTCAAATACAAATCTAAAAAGATAAACTTTCGACTACACAGAGCAAAAATGTATTAATCCCCGCCGCAAATCATTTGCATAAATTTACAAAGATGGTAGGCCTATAGTGTAAAAATAAAAGATTATTATTTTGGAGACGTGAGGGAGAACAACGCTTCTGTGCCTGTCCAGTGTGGCAGGGCCGAGGTTGAACTTCTAACAATGGGAAGTAGGACGGTGGATG
>BQNB010091819.1:0-23553 GCA_026074375.1 Tanacetum coccineum | reverse complement strand
AAAGTTACTTGGTCGCGTTCATTTAAATTGATCAAGGTAAAAACTCATTAAAATAAACTACACAAACATTTTAACTTCTATAAATTAGGAAGTTAGATAAAATCTTAAGATAGAAGCCCATGTATTCCTAAAAACTAGAAGTGTATACCGTGTATTTTTCCAACTCTTTTACAATGGTTTAAAAAGGGTTCATAATAAAAATCAATTGGTTAATAAAACTAGTTTAAGGAACAAATGACCTTTCCTACAAAATAACCATCAAGTCACATACTGTTAACATTAGATAAGATTAAAGCAACCGATCCGGAGGTATGGTAAAGTGAAAGAGAAATTGAGCCATATTATTAGAGAGAAAGGATAAGAAAATGGGAAGTTGTGTATGTAGTTGAGAGAAAAGAAAGAAGACAAACACACTCACACTTTTCATATGTGAACTTCTTCCCCTCCATGGAAGTATAAAGGGAGTATTTATAGTCCCGGGCTTGACTAGCTAAACTAACCCGACATGACTATAAATGATAAATGTAATTCTGGATTAGTCATCATATTTTAGGGCTAACAATCTTCCCCCAATATGTGGACATACGGAATTACTCACAATGTTCCTATCAGGTACAAATACAAAACAAATAAAGTCTTCCAAAGCACTTCCAAAGCTGAAGATGTCTTCTGAGTTCTCCTGGTCTTGAAACTTGTACTACAGCTTGGATCTTTTGTGTCTTTACTTGTACAGGAACTATTGTAGTATGCATGAGTTGGATTAACTTCCCCCAACTCATGCAGCATGTCTTGAAAAGCTTTCTTCATAGACTCCTTTTTGGCGGAGTTTCTGAATCAGCTTCTCCCCAAACTAACAACCCTATCTTGAGCAGATTCTGAAACATTGATGTAGCTTGAACAATCTTCTACTTGTCATCAAAGTGCACAGCGAAATTTTGTAGAAGTCAAACCACACTAACGACCACTGCTTCTTGTCATTAGGGCTTGGTGAATATTTGTTCGGGGGTGCATGCGAGAAATCAGCAACTGTTCTTCTCATGTTTGCAGAATACTTCAAAAACCATTCTAAGTGAAGTAGTATACACTACTTCCCCCTGGAAGTTGACATGGTGACATCCCGAATGTACACATTTCCCCCCATTATGGTTGCGAACTCTCAGAAGCATCATTGTCGTGTACGTCTATATACTCGAGAAGTTCTTGTCATAAGCACAAATCTTGATATACAAAAGAATCATTACCCTATTAACTTCACAAACCGTAGAGGAGTTGAAGCAAGAATCAAGAACACTTGGTATAATCAAGGTCTTGTGAATGAATGTCATCGAAGAACTTTGAAGATTTTGCTTAGACTGTGAAGTTGTGAGAAGTGCTGATTACATCTCAACCTTTAAACTCTCTAGCTAACTTACCAACCTCGTATTCTGTAAGCTATTGTTGTGATAGTATAGTAGTACTTTAAATTTTTAGCTTATCTCAGTTTGAATTCTTATTTTTAGTTGTAATATTGAAAAACCTTTTATCTAGGTTAGTCATATATCACTAGCATAGCCTATTTCCAAAGTCTTAGCTTTAAAGGTTAAGTAATAAGTTGTTTAGCTTATTAAAAAAAGCTTAAACTTTCACTTTTTAAGTTCTTTTTACTTGATATTCTTGTTAATACTTAGCTAATGTTTGTTTAGATATCTTGAGTACACATCTTAAGCTTTACATAGCTTCTTTTGTTTCTCAGTTTCATCTATTAATAAGCAAGAAATAAGCCAAAAACCTAAAAAGCTCTAAAACCACAACTTTCTGTGACAGAATCTTAAGGGCTTATTTTCTTACTTCAATCGCAAATAAAGGATACCAAATCAACTCCATGATCACATGTCATCGTAATCTGAATCTCTAGCCGTTTTGTTGTTTAAGTGAATCTTTTCAGGATCATTTTGGGATTAAGTGTTGTTGTTTGTGTGGTGTGTTGTTATGGTTGATATATGTCTTGTAAGTCTCGATTCTTGATCGTGGTGTTTGTTTGTTGTGGAATTGGTGTTTTATATAAGTCCTTGTGATGGTTTAGGTTAATGGTTTGTTTAGGTTTAGCTTTGTCGTTTAAAGTTCATTGTAATGAGGTTTGTTAATGTGAAAAATAAGCAAACCTCCACCAAAAGTGAGCCAAAACGCCACCCAAAGGTAAGCAAACCGCCGCCATTTTATGACCAAACCGCCACCAAAAACAAAGCAAATCGCCGCCTTATTTGTGACCAAACCGCCACCATTGTTACACCAAACCGCCACCATAAATTGATCAACCCGCCGATAAATATAATGGCAAACCACTGACATGTAATCTGCTAAACCGCCGCCTCATTATTTAGCAAACCGCTGTCAGTTTTGAACTTTTCAAACCACTGCAATTTTTAACATTCTCAAACCGCCGCCTATGGCAAACCTGTTCAAACCGCCGCCAATAAAATATTATTTTCAATCAAACCGCCGTTGACTTTGGTCAAACCGCCACATACTTTTTCCTTAAAATGCAGATCTTGTCTGTACTTTTTGTCAAACCGCCACCAAGAAAATGATTTAATAATCAAACCTCCACTTAGAACATCAAGCTCGAAATAAGCATAATCAGCCCAAATAAGCCATTTAACTACTCAAATAAGTTATAAGTGCTTAAAACTAAGTTGGTAGAAGATGATTGAACATTTACTAACACGATTTTTCTTGTGGATCATCAAAATCAAACCAAACCGCCACCAAGAACACGAAAAAAAAGCTATACCTTTTTAGCTTTAAAATCGATCTAGTAGCTTATGTATCTTATGGAATGGTAACAATATCACCTGTTTGACATGTAGAACAAGCAACGAACAAGTTTAACACTCCAATAAGCCTAATTTTTTTTTGATTCGTGGGCTTTTTCCACTAAATATGCCACGAAAATTTAAGCTTATGAACCACAAAATTAGTAGATTAACAACACGAATTCCCCTTGTGCTCTGGTGCCAATTGTTAACATTAGATACACCCTAAGAACAACCGATCTGGAGGTATGGTAAAGTGAAAGAGAAATTAAGCCATATTATTAGAGAGAAAGGATAAGATGGGAAGTTGTGTGTGTTGTTGAGATAAAAGAGAAAAACACACACACACACACACATACACACTTTTACAAGTATGAACTTCTACCCCTCCATGGAAGTATGGAGGGGGTATTTATAGTCCCGACATCGACTAGCTAAACTAACCCGACACGACTATAAATGATAAATGTAATTACGAATTAGTCACCATATTTTAGGGCTAACACATACAAAATTTGTTTCCAAATCTTAAAGATCTGTATTATTCGACTAGATAAGTGCATAAATATCCCCTCCAAAGTTAACTCCTTTTATCCAATATGTAAAAGCCCAAAACTTTTTCTCTTAAACCCACACATACTTGTGACAAAAACACATCCCTCCCCCCCCCCTCCACTCCCCCCGCACCCCCCATCTAATCACCCCCCCCTTCCTCATCCCCTCCCCACCCCCCCCCCACCCCCCCCCCCTCTCTCTCCCCCCCCACATATTCCCCCCCCCCCCCATCATACCCATAAATTATCTATATATCCTCTTGGTTTTGCTCCCACGTCTCAAATAGTTTCCACCTTTTAGACACTGTATATTGACCAAGTGAAGCCCAAGAAATTCTTTACCCCAATTGGATTAACAATAGAACGTGATATCAAGATGAAGCTCTATGCATGTATTATTCTGTGGCTATAAGAAGACCATACATACTCTTTTGAAAACCACAGCAACAACAACATCTTCAGTACATTACTCCACCTCACTCTCACTTTGCATTTTTCTTTGGTTTCGGGCTCGTAATCAAACACACAACAAACCAACCCCATTATACCCTTTTCAATCGTATAACCAAATCCATAAAGAATACCCTAATCCCTATTCGACACTTTTAGGGTTTTCTGTTTGATCGAAGTCCCTGCAAGTAAGGGACGCCTACGGGTCGTTGCAAAGTGCAGAGTAGAAAACAGCATGATAGACGTTTGTGTTAAAAATAGCTTGAGGAACGAGTTGGTTTAGGTGCCGGGCTAGGGTTTTCTTTGGTTTAGAGTTAGGGTTTTCGTTTGGGTTCTAGACCACACTCGTTTTCTTGCCAACCTTCTGTAAGTTATCACTTTCCCTATTAGATTATATAGTTAGCGAATCCATGTCTCTAGTTGTGCTTGAAATCCGTACATAAACAAAACACGTTTTCATTGTTTTTTTATTGGTGCGTTTGTTTCGAATATAAAAATCGAATGACATTAAAAACCGGTATAAAATATTTGTAAAATAATTAATAGAACACGAGCTATGTATGCTAGGGTTCTAAGTGTAGAACACAACCCATTAGTGGCTTAGTCGTGTTGGTTAGATAGAAAGAAGAACATAGGTGTATTGTTTCAATGAAACGAAGCCCACACGAATAACTTTGAGTACACCATTCGACCACTAGAAGTAGAGTATATAATCACACTGTGGGTATTTCGTAAATAGGAAATAGGATACTTTCTTTTGCCCCTGGAATCATTAGTTTTCGTCAAGTATTAACAAAGTTAGAAGGCCCTAAAGTTACCCGAAAAACTGCCAATTTTCCGTTGTTTTAAACACAGCCAACGAGTCATTTTACTCAGGTTATTGCGACACATTTACCCAATGATAAAACGAATTAAGGGCTGTTATTGGAAGTATGCTATGCCATCTTTAATTAGGAAGAAAGTTTGGCCTTTTTCGTCTAGAAACGAGTTTGCAAATCACGTGTAAACATGGTTATTAGGCACGAGTGTTGACAGGTTATTAGACCATGGAATAGAGTTTTAATTTCAACTTTGATCATTGCTATCACTCCTATTTGTCACTCGTTTTTAATTCGTTAAACCAAATCAAAACTTAAAACTTAATTAACGAGAGTTGTAGAGGACATGGCCGAGATTGTAAATGTATTTTTAGATTTCATTATCATCAATCAATGAACCTGTAATTAAATTGTAAAACTTCGAGTTTATCACCCATAAAACTAAGTTATTTTTACTCTTTTAATTAGTTACATGTCACCACTTTGCTTAATTAATTGACCCACTTAGAGACCAAACCGAGAGTCGACCCGAGCTAACTTTTAAAGTACTCGTGGCCTAGTCTACAAAATGTCCGCTATCATAAATTGTGTGTTTATATTTAGAACATATTGACACAATAAAGTTGACCAATTAATGTGAAAATCTCATTTATTTCAAACGTCATTATTTAAAAAGAACTCAAGCACATACTAGGAACGAGATTACATATACTTGAATTTTATTTTATTTTTTGGCCGTTTAGTAAATATGTATTATTTTTACCTAGGTTACGGATAAAGTCTCTTGCATCGTTTTTCGTGTCGCTACCTTGCTATTCGTTATCATTGCTTGATGTGAGTTTATAGTCCCCATCTTACACTTTTCAATCATTTATCAAATCTCGGGGATGAGATCATATTTGTTTTTACAAAATGGATGCAAGTACATTTTAATTTAAATATTACGAGTTTGCCTAAGTAGCTATAACCCACTTATGCCCCATCATATGAAATGTTAAATTCTGGATTGTAAGCCGCGATTGATTTGAATGATATATTTGGAATTAACATCCTCGTTCGGGCAAGTAGCGCTTGCTACTTTACCGGTTGGCCGGAAACGGCGAACGTATACCATTTAGACTCATGGATGTTTCGGGTTGAACATCTACATTGGGCAAAGTCATTTATATGTATTTGATATACATACATTGTTTATCTTCGGTGTCACGAGCTTAGTGCATTCCGTAATACATTTTTGTGATACTGTATTTGTTACTTTGTTACAGGAAAATCTTGCTATCCGCTTCATTAAATGTTAATAAAACTTTATAAATTCACCAACATTTTGTTGAGAGTTTACATGTTTTCTAATATCAATAAGGTCAGAGTACATATACATTGGATGATCGTCATTTGAAGTCACATTATCATAAAGATTTGCATGCATTACACTTTGGGATATTGTTATGTTGTGAAATCTTTACTTTTCTAAGTTAAACAAGTTAAGCCCATGAGCTTTTGTATCGAACCATTTATGAAATCCAATGTATCAGTTTTTAAACGACCCTTATAATGGTCGTTCTCATATCTTGTGCTATTGATCTATGAAGTAATACCCCCGGAACATCATATTCCGCTGTGACCCATTTTGGGGGAGTTACATCCATGACAGAAGAGACCTCCCGGCTACCAAACCAATAGTGGAAGAAAGAGTTAAGGTGGAAATAAATCCAGAATATCCGAAACAAACAGTAATGATTGGCTTCACTCTTAGCGAGGAAGGTCACAACAAGTTATGTGGTCTACTCCAGCGTAACTTGGACATTTTTGCCTGGAAGCCTGCGGATATGACCGGCGTCACAAGACACATTGCGGAACATCGGTTAAACGTGCGGGAGGGATGCTCTCCGGTTAGACAAAAGAAAAAAGGACAAGCAGCCGATAGAAACCAGGCAATACAAGAAGAAGTTGGAAACTTGTGGAGTGATGAAAATCATGAAGGAAAGTACACTACACTTTAACTGGTTGTCTAAACCCGGTGTGATGGAAAAAAACATGATATGACAGGTTGGGAGGATGTGCGTTGATTTCAAATATTTAAACAAGCATGCCAAATAAATAAAATGGTTATCCGCTACCAGAAATAGACTGGAAGGTGGAATCCTTGCTTAGCGGATTCCCTTTCAAATGCTTCTTAGACGCGTACAAAGTATATTTCTCTTGGTTGAGAAGTATTTTGGAAGGAATTCTTACGAGATTAATACTATAAGTATATTGAATTTGTTTTACCACAACCAATGCCTTTAGGTCTAAGAAATGATGGGGCAACTTACCAACGTCTGGTGGATAAAGCGTTCCACAAACAGATTAGAAGAAATCTTAAAGTATACGTGGACGACCTTGTCATCAAAAGCCACACAGAAGATGAGATAGTCAGAGACATAGAAGAGACGTTTAAAACTCTAAGGGAATTTAACATGAAATTGAATCCTAAAAAGTGTACCTTTGGGGTAGAAGAAGGGATGTTCTTAGGATACAAAGTCAACACCAAGGGGTTGAAAGTATGTCCAGATAAGATAGACGATGTCTTAAGTCTTCCATCCCCAAAATGCTTGAAAGACGTATAAAAGTTAAACGGAAAGCTCGCAAGCCTGAACAGGTTCTTAGCCAAATCAGCAGAGAAATCTTTACCGTTCTTTAAAACTTTAAAAAAATTCACGCAAAAAAGTGATTTTCATTGGACCACGGAAGCAGAAGAGGCGTTCAAGCAAATGAAGCAGCTAATAGCGGAGTTTCCCATGTTAACCGTACCAATGGAAGAGGAGGAACTTATCGTCTATTTGGCGACAACCAAAGAAACGGTAAGCACGATCCTGATGACGGAAAGAGAAGCTAAACAAATGCATATCTACTTTGTCAGCAGGGCATTAAGAAATTCGGAAATAAACTATACATCAATAGAAAAGTTAGTGCTGGCCTTGGTACATGCTAGTAAGCGCCTAAAGAGATACTTTCAAGCACATCCAATCATAGTAATCACGGACCAACCGATACTAGCATACTTTATTGTATTGATCCATACAAATATTACATACAAAAAGATCATCATAAGCAAATCTTGACAATGGAGCATGCTGTCTATATGATGCTCCAAACAAATCATCCGAGCAAAGTTGGCATAAGTAATCTTAACCGTGTTTGTTGGCGCCAATAAACATGATTACCCAATAAGATATGATCCATATGTCATAGTGGACCAATTAAACCTAATGTTTACCTTATAAACCCAAACTGTAAATACAATACATACATCGCCTATATTTAGAATTTATCAGAAGGTGATCATCAGAGCTAAGAAGCGGAAATGGATGTGGGTGTATTTTGATGATTGTTGAGTTAAAACATCTCCAAAGAGAATAATCGGGTTTGATTGAACAAGCTTATGAAAATTCGTCGATCTTTTGTTAAATGGAAGAATTTCATATATCCCCCTAAAATCATTTCTAATTTCATATATACCCAAACCAACTCTTAAATTTCATATATACCCATTGTTGGCGGTTATAAAATTTATGACGTGAACACCCTTGTATTAACCAAGCCTTTTTATCCCATGGTACATAATGTGATCGTCAATTAGATGTCAATAACAATTGCTTTCCATAATGATAACATAAGATTTCTTTGATAAAATACTTTTTTTTCTTATTTTAACGTTGGTGACAGTTGATTCTAGTATTCTACCATGATGTATGTTCTAATTGTTAATGAGTTTTTATATGATGTCGTTTAGGTAAAAGAAACATTGCAACTCAAAAGAAACTGGTGATTAATAGATATATAAGAGGACCTCTATTTTCATATCATTGGGCGTTGTGTGTCAAATGAATTTTTAATGAACTGATTATCTAACTGAATTTATTATAGGTACTTTACCCAAAAAAAATTATTATAGGTACCAACTCATGATTTGGTTAATAAAATACTTGTTATTTAACACAAAAGTAAACAATGTCTTTATGTTTGAAATGGTTCTAGTGCCAGAAACTGCGGACAACAATATCAGTTTGAAGAAGAAGAGGATATAATAGTCATTTTATATATTGTTTTTAAGTGAAACAAATAAAAATGGACAAATATGATACTATGAGTGTTAAAATAGGTATATTTGATATTTAAAAATTAAGTTGGGTATATATGAAATTAGTGAAGTTTTGAAGGGGATATATGAAATTCACCCTTGTTAAATTTATGGCTACATTTACTTAGGAATAGTCCTTCAAATCAGTTTCAAAGATGTTAACGGCCGCGTACTTACATTTTCTGCTGCATAGGTTTACCAAATTTGCAATTCCGTCCACCATAAACGAACGTCAAAGCCCGCGCCTCGCAGCGTTGCGCGGGTAAACCAACTTGTTATCATACACTTGCAGATATGGACACATGTTGGTATTAATAATAATAATAATAATAATAATAAGAATAATAATAATAAAAGAAAAGGCATTTTAGTCACTGCGTATTATCATCTAAGGATATTTTAGTCATTTTATGTTTTTTTAACAAGTCAAACTAAATGTCAACGAAAATTGGACCAAAGGTGTTACGAGTCGACCAAAAACGGACTGAATCCGTTACATTTTAAACTATTGGACCAAAACCGTTATATCCAGTAAAGTATAAAGACAAAAAATATAGTTAACTCTTTATTTTTTTTTTCATTTTTTCACACAAACTAAATTCATTTCATTAAAATTAAAATACAATACAAAAAATAAAAATATACAAAGTTACAAATTTATTTTTTATAAACTAAAACACACTTATAAATAAAATTGTGACTTTAAACCTAAAATGACAAAAAAACCCATAAGGACTTAAAATATAAATATAGGTTTTATATAAAAAAAAGAAAATAAAAGAAAAACACCCGTACCCTTTCTTCTTTGTTGAGAACCTGCAACACCACGACCCACCCATTTTTTTTAAACACCATTTCTTTTACAACCATCACACAGAAACACACACATTTATAAATAGGAAAAAAACAAAATAAAAGAAAAACAAAACAATTAATCACAAACCGACGGCTAACTTTTTTGTCTTCTTCTTGCTCGGTTGAACGGCGAAATATCAAACGCGTGAAACGGCGAGGTGCATGGGTGTGGTGGCGAGCTGTGGCGAGGTGCCACGTAGGAACGGCGAAGGTGTATCAATCACCATACCGTTTGCTCTAAGTGGTTCATTTGGCCATAAGGTCTAACTGGTGCCTTTGGCCTTATGTGGTTTACTCGGCATTTGGTACCTTTTTCCTATTATTCCAAGTCCAGCTATTATCACACAGTTAGGGCCTTTCAACTCGCAGATGTATTGACTGAGATTATGGTGTTAGATACATATAATCTTTAATCAGTAAACAAGATGAGACATTTGGCAAACACCGCATACTCGAAACAATTTCCATTACGGCAAGGAGATGGGCTCACAACTCAACTATTAGTACTTATGAAGGTGGAGGTTCAAAGCAAGTCAAAAAACCCTTGCCAAATATCAAGAGAGAGACATGTCAAAAGTAAAAACACATCAATAATTACAGTCGTGAACTTGTAACAGAATGTCTCCCAGATTTTACTTACCAAGTTTGGTCTCAGAAAATATCGGGTATCTAGAGAGCTTAGGACTAACCAAAAGAAGTAAACATAATAGCCAAAAGACTCAATGGTTTTCTTGGACATGCTTATCTAAAAATGCTTGAGCAAGATTGCTAAAACTAATGCTAACAGCACCAGCAGCTGCATACCTTTTGACAATATCCACCACTTCCGGTCTTAAGATCTCTTCCTTTGTAGACGCATTACATAGATAATAAAGTGCCCCAAGAGCATAATTCACCTACCAGATAATAAAAACGCAGAGATATAATTGTTAGTACTAATAAATGACCGCTTGCTTCTATTGACCATTGATCAATAGAATCAGTAGACATTAGTGATGGACTAATGATAATTGGTAAATCGGTAACAATATAATTTTAACATAAAAACCTACGGGTAAACAGGGAAAGGAAAGAAAATTGATACACATATACGTGACATCATACAAGAATAGTTAAATTTTGTGAAACAGACAAGGCGCATTTGAACACATGACCTCTGAGTCATTAGTAATTTAGTATATTACACCACTTGGGAGATGTGTTGAATACCCTAAAGCTAAATTGCTCGTTACTGTGATGAAAATATCATACTGATGATAACAATAACTTTGGTTCACAACATTCCTTGTATTTTGTTATTATTAAGAGGCATTGTTAGAAAAGTCCAGTATCAGTTCTATTACATTAAGTATGTGCATATTGAACGTTATAATAATTTTCAGGGACAAGCTGGTGATGCTTTAGGTATGTTTTAGTGAGCAAATCACTTTGAATTAATACCAACTGAATATACACACAAAACCAATTTGGTATAAGTCTGTGTGGCGGTGGGTTCAAACCCTGTGGATTAGTCGGCCAAAAGGTCGGAAACCATGGTTACCCAAAAAATTTGGTATATAACTCTTACCGTATTTTTAACAGGACTTGATAAACATTGTATAAGAAGAGGTACCCCATCACATTTGATTATTACCGCCGCATTTGCAGGGTCTGTAGGTATAAAAAAAATTGTTAGAGATGGTATCATTCCATATTTTCCTGTTGACCATTAACAATAACAGTAATAGTAATAATAACTAAGAATTCTTTCAAATAATCAATTTAGACACAGGCTATACAACTTTGACCTCAATAACCCATTTGACCCGTATAGTTTTGGCTACTTTTTTTTTATCTGACCCATTTAACCATATATCAAACATATATAATCCAGATTGACCTGTTTTCAAATATGTGTAGATAGGTTAGCACCTCTACTTCGAAGTAGCATGAGCTAGTAGACCTATCCAATGGCTTAGAACAGTTATAACATACCAACACACGAATTGCAGATCCCACCAGCACCAAACTCAATAAGCTTCTCATTGGGTTCTGTTACGCAGTCGAGGAAAAGTTCCAAAACGTTAAGCTGTTAGCAGTCGAGTATGATTGTCAGATACAGCAGATATCAACAGTACAAACTACAAAATAGATAAATCAAAAAAATTAACCTGTCTTAGAAACGTATAATTGAAGGGATCATAGGCAAAGTTTGCTAAATTAGCAACGATTTTCTCCTTCGACGCTGAAAGATCAAAGAACCATCAAGTACGAAAAAGACAAAAACAAGGATAAAAAAAAGTCATAAGTAGTTTGTGACATACCTTCAGTAGACGCGTTTTGAAACTGAGCGACAAGTTCCTATAGACATAGAAATAAGGGAAAATACGAGTATGAAAAACGGATATATAAGCTATGATGGAAATGATTGTTCCTGAAATGAGTCAAAAAAACAAAACTATGGTTATATGAATCAGACCTGAAGGTACTGTACCCTTGGAGTGCCATATTTTCCAGTGCGCTCTTCTTGTCTTTGATTATTAGTAAACATATGGTAGTCTGCCACATGTGTAAAAAATTAGATCGAAAGTAGTCTTCAGTAGCATATAATATACTCCAACAATAATCGACGAGACATGGATATTTGCATTAATGCACATAGCTCAAGTCGAGTATATGGTTTTTGTACAAAATGAAGGCCAGTTTATATACTACAGTAATAGACTACAATAATACAAAATGTCTAGGGGGGTTTGGGTTCTTATAATACCGAAACAAAAACAAGTCAAGAGTAAGAGATACAAACGAGAAATAGTTAATCATCTTGTTACTTATTTATTACGGGTAGCCTAATCATTTATCATAGTGACTGTTAAAAAGTTATATTCTAATAGTGGAATTAAACATTATAATACAAAATTCATACATAAGCTAGGGTTCATATATAAAAAAACACAAAAGGGGTTGATTAAAAGGTTAAATTTGAGATTAGTTTTAAATTAAAATTGAAAGATGTGAACGACTGACTGGCTGACCTGAGTTTGGGCCACTGGTGGGTGAGGGAAAAAGGATGACAGAAATATAACACAGGCCTTTAATTTGAGAGTTAGAATATACAGTAAGAGCACAAGAAAATGAATAGTTTTGAAATGGGTATTCAAATTGGGGATGTAGCTCAGATGGTAGAGCGCTCGCTTAGCATGCGAGAGGTACGGGGATCGATACCCCGCATCTCCACTTTTCTTTTTCACCCTGAACTTGGACAATATTTCTTAAGTTCACTTCATTAAACATTTTTGTTGGACATAAGTAGAGAAACATTCTTGTTGGGCTTAAGTAGAGAGAATGGTTTTTACATGATGATTCAACAGCCTCAAAGTCCTCTTCTAGTCTGACGTTGTTGGCATGATCACAAAATCTGTCACAAGTATCTACCAAAAATGTGAAATTTGATATGTATTATATAAGTCACATTTTATGCAAATTGCATATGAATTATGATTTGATTCCTCCAAATGATGCCTACTGTTTAAACCAAACTTGGTCATTTTACCGGAGACGATTAGTCGTGCTAGTACAAGTGCATAAGTGCTGATACATGGTATCACTAGTATATCTGGTAAATTATCAAATTTAAGAGGAATTACTAGTACTACTTTTGCATTAAGGCTATCTTGGTAAGTTTGACCTTTCACACTCTTGTTTTTTCAGAGGAACCGATTGTGTACTATTTTGTAGGATCATAGGATGTGTATCAATTTCTTGTGTCAACTGTCAACTAAACCACATAATTCATAAATGAACCTCATTGCTAATCTCATCAACTTGCTGCACATTTTCTTAGTTCAAGTACCTACATACTGTTATTTATTTCGCAAAAAGCTCTTAAATTGTACTGCATTCAACAATGCTGAAGATGGTTACTACCTCTACGATCTTACTATACACAAAAGAACATGAACTTGTAAAGACTCCAATTCGGATGCTTGATCATTGCAACTTGCGATCAATATCTAAACCCGTTGATGAATACCTTATGATTCCTTTCAATAGTTCTAACGAATCCTGACATTTGTTGTGTTTTTGCTTCAAATTTCAGCCTAGTCAAAATGAACCCCTTTGTTATGTAGAATCCGGCATGCCCTTTTTCATATAATGTGAATATGTGATTCCTTCTGCCATGTCTAACTCCCGCATGAAAATGAAAAGTTGTATTTATTAGTCCCACCTGAGTTTTTGGATCAGACAGTGTCCACATGGTACTTACAAATCCTATCTTTGTAACTCACTATCATTTACAAGGTCTTCAGATGAATGATTGCTTTGGGTACCAGAAACGACATGAGCTGATTTATATACCTTGGTGAGTATATGATAGATTGTTACTATGCAATCCTCTTCGGACTCTGTCGTAGAGCCTCCCAAGTCTCCTCGGCCAACGCAACCCCACCCCTCTTTCTTCCCTTTACTATTTATCTTTTGCGATTAGCCATCGCAGTTACCAACATTAGTCATTTCTGCCACTATTTAACTTGATTTTATCATCAATTTTGCTTCCAAAAAATACATCTCACAGTTTCTCTAATGACTATGGTTATCGCGTAACACAAATCAAATTGCTAGCATAACACTACCTAATATCTTGTGTCCAAAGAATGCATAAAGTGCTAGCAAATTAGTTTTAAGAAGTGCCCTTGTATCAATCCCACATCGCCTGGGTGAGATAAACAAACAAGGAGGGGTTGTGTATAAAAGCAAAGGCCTAGTATCTAAATAAGCATACCTTTCTCGGCCTTTTGGCTAAGATCAAGTGTAGTATCTGTTCTTATCAGTTTAATATCTGATATGTGAGCCATCGGCTCACTCGATATTAATCTTATCGCTTTTTATGGGAAGATCACACAGTAGTCTTGTGCTCTGCTAGTGTTCTGTTCACGTGTCGCCTTGGCGTTGCACTACTGCCTTGGCTTGGCGCACCCCTCCAATCTAAAGTGTAAAGTTTATTTGCTGCAATCTTGGATATGTTTGCTTGTTTGATACTCGGTCAATGACAGGCTGATTAACATTCTTTCTCAGGTTTTTAGCCAACCATGCTTGTGTGTTCTCAGTAGTTTGCTGTTTGAACAGTTTTAAGGTGTTTCACGTGATGAGACTATCCTCAATTCCTCACCTTTCTTGATTTTGTTAGAGAAACAAGAGCAGATAACTAATACAACTAATATTTTTGGTTTGCAAGAGTACAATTGGGGCGGGTTTATTTGTTTTAAATGGACCAGCGTCTACAAGCCCCGTTTGCAACCTTGTCATTGAGTTGCTTTATTCTACAAAGGCTGCACCCATGGGTGAAACTTCGTGTTTACCAACGAGTCAACCCTTCGGTGTTAGAAAATTTTTCATCCATTGCCCTCCCTTTTCCATATAAACATTTTTATTGACAGATTTACCCTAGTTTACACGGAAAAGTAAAATTGTAAAACTAGAAAGCTTTTCTCGTGACACGAAAGCATAAAATGCGAGATGTACGGGGTCGATACCTCGCTTTCTTCCTCCATAAACAGATTTCCGGGTTCAGAATCTATTGTTTTAACAGTTTTGAACCCCCTTTGCACTTCATGTTTCAAGCATTTAAGAGCGTAGTTCTAGAACTCACCATTGTAATGTTTCCGTTTAGTTGTTAGGTTGCGAGTAATGTCATAAAGTTGCCAAACTACTGTAAATCAAATGTAGTTATGAAGTATGTAAGAACTGAATGCCATTATATGTGGAGCACATATATAGATGTATGTTCAACTCGGGCTGCACTACCGTACATTGACTTGCACTAGTAGTGGGTACGCCTTTAGTAACGATAACATACATACATTACCAGAAAAATCATAACCATTGTCTTTTCTATAAATACTTCACCTATATTAATGAGACAAGATTACACGTATTTTGTGAAAGTCGTTGAACTCTATGGACTTAACCTTTCTTTAAATTTTAAAAATGATGCACAAATCAGTAATTTCTCATTCTATTCCAAACATTATCTCCAAAATATATCTAGTCTCCTCAAATATGGGAGAATCTCCAATGTACAGGTCAAAGAAAGCCATTGAACACACAGAAAAGTCGAAATATAATGTCAAACTTCAAATACATTTGAGTTGTTATAACCTAAATTATTCAAAACATTTTACAAGGTTTTGAGCATCAACAAAAATTTGAGTGATTTTCAACCCATTTGACCCGTTGCCCTTTTAGTTAAACTTTTTATGTGATCCGTTTGAGATTTAACATAGCCCACATCAACCATTCGTAAGTAATTGGATTAAAATTGCCACTCCTAAATGCTAGGTAAGAAAATCCTTAAAGCTAAGACAAAGTAAACAAGCATAAGTGTCTTATTGCACAAATCCGTGCTATTAGCTCACCAATCCGATTGCCTTCAACTACATAAAACTCTTGTAGATAGTAAAACTATTCTAATCTCTTATCTACTTATTACAGAAAACAGATGTCAAGCATTAATAATGGCGAGAGGCTCACTCTCCATAACAAGACGTCCATCAGCTGTTTCCTGAAAGTCGGGTCCATAATGATGAGAGAGTCGAGGTAAGTTTTTTTTTTCTATAGTATAAATTTATTTTTCTGCAAAGTGTTGTCGTGCAGATAGATAGTATTACTAGTAATGCGTACAGCAAAGTATTACTTTTGCATTGTAACCATCTTTGTAATATAAGTTTGACCTTTCGCGCAGTCGTTTTGGAGAACCAATAATGTACGAAAAGAAAGGAAAAGAAAAGATAGTGAATTTTTTTTACTATGCACCTTGTGTTCTCGAGTTTGAAATTAGTAGGAAATAAAGAAAGAAAAGAAACATAAAAATTTACTTTTATGCCCTTTAAACAAAATATCTGCTACTAATCTAATTTTTTTTAATAAGCCATTTGTGGTTAATATACCTTTTTATTTAAAATATTCTTTAATCAAACTAACAAGTAAAAATGCGCATAAAAAATATGCTGGTCCATGTCGTGAATATAATTGGCCCATGTGCAAACCCAAGAAAGCCCAAGAAATCACTAGCCCTAATAATCGCTAAATAAAAAAAACGATGCGTCATTTTGCAGTAGGACTTTTATTAGTTTCTTATTTTGAAAAAATGAAGATTACACAGTGGTTGAAGACTCTCTGTGGTGGAAGAAATGAGGGTAAATTTGTCAATATAAACACTTTCCTTCCCAATCCGCCCAAATATGGGAGGAAAGATTTAGAACAAAAAACCTTCAAATTTTCCTTCCTTTTCCTTTCCTTTCTTTTTCTTTCTTCTGAAAATAAAACTCAAGAACACAAATATGTTTTTGTTCCCCTTCCTTTCCTTTCTTTTCTTCTGAAAATGAAACTCGAGAACTGAGCGTAAAGGTTAGGCTGCATGTATCGATTTCGCGTGTCAAGTAAGGCAAATGAAATGTAAATGAACCTCATTGCAAACACATTTAGTGCACGCTTCCTTAGTTCAAGTACCTACCTGAGCACCACATTAAGGACTTGACTTATAGATTATGTTGATATTGTTGTTTATTTGGCAAAATGTAATAACCTGTATTGTATTCAACAATGTTGAAGATGGTTACTACCTCTACAAGTAAGGCAAATGAAATGTAAATGAACCTCATTGCAAACACATTTAGTGCACGCTTCCTTAGTTCAAGTACCTACCTGAGCACCACATTAAGGACTTGACTTATGGATTATGTTGATATTGTTGTTTATTTGGCAAAATGTAATAACCTGTATTGTATTCAACAATGTTGAAGATGGTTACTACCTCTACGAGCTTACTACATATACACAAAAGAACATGAACTTGTAAAGGCTCCAATCCGGATGCATATGGAAGGGTTTTAAGCTTGATCACTGCAACTTGTGATCATTATCTAAACCTGTTGATGAATACCCTTTAATTTCTTTCCATGTATCTAACGACTCCTTCCATTTTCTGTGTTTTTGCTGCAAACTTAAGCCTCGACAACATCAACGATAAGCATAAGTTCCTCGTTTGACATGCATTCCACAAATAAACCACCAAGCATGAACCCCTTTGCTGAGTATATTCTGCCCCTTTTCAGAGAATATTGTAATTCCTTCTACCATGTCAACTCCCACGTGAAAATGAGAACTCGTTGTTTTATCAGTCCTACTTGAGTTTTTTGGATCACACAACGTTGTTTTATTGTCTACCTTTATAATATCATCGATTTTGCTTTCATAATATTTGGTAGTTTTTCTAATGAGTTTAAGGTGGGTATTCCTAAAAGGCAAACTCTCACACCAAGCTATATATAAATATATGCATTCTTGTTACGGGAAGCATTGCGCATATGGTTCGACTATAGTTATCACGTAACGCAAATTAGCACTGCTTAGTTATCTAGTGTCCAAAGAATGCATAAAGTGCAAGCGAATAAAATGCCGTTATATCAATCCCACATTGGCTGAGTGAGTTAAACAAACAAGAAGGGGTTGACTATAAAAACAAAGGCCTAGTATTGGAATAAATTCAAGGCATACCTTTCCCGGCCTTTTGGCTAAGATCAAGTGTAGTATCTGTTCTTATCAGTTTAATATCTGATATGTGAGTCATCGGCTCACTCGATATTAATCTTATTTTATGGGGAAAGACCCACCACAATAGCTTGCTATTGGGGTCATTGCAAGTCGCCTTGGCGTTGCACTATTGCCTTGGCTTGGCTCACCCTTCCAATTCGAGTCTAACATTGGTTCATTTGCTCCTTTGTCATTCTATTCAACATAGAAATGATTAATGTATTAAAAATAAGAGAAATGTTACAACCACATAATTTTTACAAACAAATTTTCACTCATGATGTGGCAATCAATTATTGGTATTGAAAATAAGAAAGATAAAATATAGTAAAATATAATTGGTCCATCACATTTGTCACTTCATGGTGTGAGAATTTGTTTGTAAAAATAATGTGGTTGTAGCATTTCTCTAAAAATAAAAGCTAAAAGAGTAAACCATCACAAAAGTATAACAAACTTTGATCCGACTGAACCATCTTAAAAGTACATATACATTTTTTTTCTTTCTACAATAGCACATACCCGCACAATGCGGCGGCGGGTACCCTGCGACTAAATTTTGTGGTAAATAAATGTTGTATATTCATACGTTTTTTCTGACAATATTTTTACGAAAGAATGACAATTTTTAATTTAAACAACTATAAGTCATAACAACGCAAACTATTTATTATCTAAAACATAAGGTTCAAAATAAAGAGTAACATAAGTAGCATTTTTGATATATAAAATAAAGATAAAATTTGCTACAAAATGAGATGTAATTGACGTAAAAACAAAAATGCCAACTATTAATGCTACAATTACTTAAATAATGTTAACAACATTTAATTAACATAAACATAAAATATGTTACAGCTTATACACTTAATTTTCATAAAAATATTGGCAATGCTTTTAAAAAAATACTTCCTTTTTATGATATTGTTTCTTCTTTTAAAAAAATTTAAGATTTTTTTATAGAAAATCCAAATCATTTATAAAGTAATATAGATATCTTTCTTTTCTAAAAAAATGGGTCAAACATGGTAGAATATTCTATAAAATATTTCACAAAGTATTTGTTTTTTTTTTTACTTTTGACCCCAAAAGAAGAATTGGTAAAAAAAAATCACAACTCCTCATTCCTTGTCCACATCTCTTTTTAGTTCTCATCCCTATTTTTTTGCTTTTGACTAACCGAAATTATTTCCCCAACATATCCATCAATTCATTTTTCATTATTATTTATTTCAATTGTCACTCATATCCTATCAATTTTTAAAGGGTTTTAGCCGTACAATAGCAACGTACTTTCGGTTTTGTTCCATGTTGGTACGTGAACTTTTTTTTGTTCCACTTAATGTAACGAACTTTCAAGTTTTGTGTTAATTTTCACCAACTTGACCGGCAACCGGGAAAAAAGTTTTGTGTTAATTTTCACCAACTTAACGAACTTTTTAATGTTCCATTTTGATACGTGAACTTAACTTTTCTAATATTTCCGTTTTGGTACGTGAACTTTTTTCTAATGTTCCTGTTTTGTACGGAACTTTTTCTAATGTTCCGTTTTGGTACGTGAACTTTCTAATGTTCGTTACTGTGGAACAATAAATGTAGCTCATTCCGGTAAAACAAGTTTTACGGTGCAAATTAACACGAAAATTGAAAGTTCGTTACATTAAGTGGAACAAAAAAAAGTTCACGTACCAACATGGAACAAAACCGAAAGTACGTTGCTATTGTACGGCTAAAACCCATTTATAAATCCTAAGAACCCAAACCATCTGATTTTTATTTAATGGTGCATCTGTTTGCATTTTTAAGATCCTAATTATTTAAGTCTTGGGTGATTTAAGGTATGGTTAAGTAACTTCTGTTTGTCATCAGGATAAGTCAGCAGATGTTTGCAAAGTAGCCTAAGTGTGCTTCGAGGACATTGTTAGCGTCTTGAACTAGAAAACGGTGTGTAAAGCCACATAATTGTATTCAAGTTTGTTGAGTCTTATTTTTTCCCCCAGAACCATTTTGAAGTAATGTTCTTCTTTGTTATAAAGTGAAATTCTATTGGGTCAAAACTGGAAAGTCAACTTAAAAACTCAAAGTTACTCTTGGCGGTAAAAGCTGTTGGAACTCAAATGAACTCCAACAATCTTAAACCATTAAAAAATACCCAATTCATTTTTAATTCATTTCTCTCTATCCGAATTTTGTAACTAATTTCTACCTTCTACTGTACTCGTTCCATTGTAAACAATACCCTAACCACTTTGGTAGACTGAAAAGAACACTTGGAACATATCGAGGAAAGTATTGGAAGTTAGTGAAGGAACACTCCTTTGTTTGCTAAACTCAGTAAATGCTCATTTTGGAGTACAATCAAAGTGGAGTATTTAGCTTCATATCATAACTAAGAGGGATTGGTTAACAGATCCTTCCAAAATACCAAGCTATGGAAGGACTTGGCACACGTAAAGCAATTGAGGGGATTTCTGGGTCTAACCGGATACTATAGGAGATTTGTGAAACGCTATGCCATTATCAGTAAACCCCTTACAAGATTACTAAGAAGAATGCCTTTGAATGGGATGATGCTGCACAAATGGCCTTTTCAGAACTGAAACAAGCTATGACTCAAGCTCTAGTATTAGCTCTTCCAAATTTTCAAAAGACGTTTGTTGTAGAGATTGATGCTTCTAGTCTTGAAATTGGGGCAGTATTACAACAAGAGGGACATCTCATTACTTACTTAAGTAAAACACTCTCTCCCAAACACCAGTCTTTGTCCATTTATGAAAAAGAATTCTTTGTTGTGTTAATGGCTTTGGAAAAATGGAGAGGGAATTTGCTAGATAGGCATTTCAAAATCAAAATATACTATTTTAGCCTAAAGTACTTGTTGGATCAAAGATTAACCACCCCTTTTCAAACTAAGTGGTTACCTAAGCTCTTAGGGTATGACTATGAAATTTCTTATAAGAAGGGCAATGAGAACATAGTGGCTGATGCATTGTCAAGGGTGGAATACAGTGTTGAATTAAACTCTTTGGCTTATCAACTATCTCTAGTGATTTATTTCAGAAGATCAAAGATGGTTATGATCAGGACAATGCAATTAAGGAAAAGATCCTACAGTTAACTAATGGGACTTATAATGTGATAAATATTACTTTGGAAAGCAGTGGTTATAAGGAGAAAGAAAAATAGTTGTGGGAAATAATGAGTTGCTCAGAACTGCTATCATAAGGCATTTCCATGCTGAGGTAGTTAGGGTCATTCAGGAACTAATGTCACATGCCATAAGATTGGGACTTTGTTCTATTGGAAAGGAATGCATAAAATGGTCAAAATGTTCATAAGAGAATGTGACACTTGTCCAAGCAAAAGCCTGATTTGTCACTATCCAAGTTATTTACAACCCTTAACAGTGCCTGAAAAGGTGTGGAGTGAAATTTCTATGGATTTCGTTGTAGGCTTACCCAAATCACAAGGCAAGACAGTAATTTTTGTGGTGGTGGACAGACTCAGTAAGTATGCACATTTCATGGCACTCATTCATCCCTATACAACTAGCACAAGCCTTTTTAGATTCTGTGTATAATTTACATGGAGTTCCAAACTCGATTGTTAGTGACAGAGATGTGTTTCTAAGTCATTTTTGGCAAACTCTCTTCAAATTGCTTAAAGTGGAACTCAAGATGTCAACAACTTACCATCCCCAAACTGATGAACAGACTGAAGTGGTGAACAAATGTTTGGAGTGATTTTGGCGATCTTGTCATGACAAGAGCCAAAGCAAAACGAATGGGTGCAATGGCTACTCTTCTGACTGAATATTGCTAATAACCCAAAAAAACACTCATCTATATCATAGTTACCCAATTGAGTCAGTTTTGTCTGGAGACATCAACCCCTTCCATTACAATTCCAAATGATGGCTATGAGAGTGCTGTGGAATTAGTTGATAGAACCTTAAAAGCTAGGGAGACTGCCATTGAAATGCTTAAATTCCATTTTAAAAGGGCGCAAGACAGAATGAAGATGTATGCTAATAGAAAAAGGTCCGAGAGGGAGTTTACAGTTGGAATGTGGGTTTATTTAAAGTTGCATCCCCATAGACAAGTTACCATCAGGCAAGAACAACAACACAATTTTTTAACAAGATACAATTGAGATACACAATTGAAATACTATTCTAGTTAATTCACACCAGTTTTTCATGTTCCCAACCAACTATGGCAAATGAAGATTATACAAAATGGGAATCCTACCACATTGTGAGTTGTATGGCTATTATCCAATTAACCAAAGAGCTATATTCCTGACTTTTTCAGACAGATTCCTTGAGGTCAAGAAAATCCTGTGAATGGGGGTGATTATCAAAATGGAAAGTCTAATTGGTTAAAACTGAAAGTCAACTTAAAAGTCAAAGTACACTTGGCGGGAAAAAGCTGTTGGAACCAAAGTGAACTCACACTACCTTTTAAATACCACTTTATTGTAATACATTTCTCATTCTGATTTGAACCCATTCTCCTGCTCTGTAATCAATCCATTGTAACAAACCCTACATCCATTCCAATAACAAATCAATCATTTCGAATCTTGTATCTTCTCCTATAGATTTCCATTGTGATTGTTTTGCAATTACAGTATATTCGTGTTCTTCATTTCTTTAGTAATTTCTAGTTCACGTTGTTTCATTCTTCATAATAAGTCATGAAGAAAGGAGGGGAAGCCATGTGAACCAAGAGTTGCGCTAAGGCATTCTATGATGGAAAACCAGTTAAGTTTTTATATTGTAATCAGTTCCATCTTAGTTTGTGTTTATTGATGTCATAATAATTGTGTTCTGAATTCTATTTGATGTTTTCTGTATAACCGGCGAGTGCGATTAACATAGTATTTTCAAGTAAGATCGAGACAGAGACATCAACCGAAGGACAAAGGCAATATGTTTTTCTTTCAAATACATCAAGTATCCACAAAAAGGGTGTTTTATGTTCAAATCTAAGAATGTTCGGGGGAGATTGTTAGCCTCAAAATATTGAGTCGAACAAGGAAGCTCAGTCACTCAACGAGGAAGCTTCGGTCTTTATTTAATATAATGTTGTAATAGGCTACTTACGGGTATCGGGTTCGTTATTTAATATAATATTATATGCATTACGGGCTTAAGCCCAAGTTATCCCGAGCCCGACCCAAGAAACAAACCTACTCGGCCCATAAGGCTTAATGAAAGTTATCCCAAAGTCTAGGAATAAATACCCCTCTCCA
Source organism: Tanacetum coccineum (assembly GCA_026074375.1). Classification (NCBI taxonomy): domain Eukaryota; kingdom Viridiplantae; phylum Streptophyta; class Magnoliopsida; order Asterales; family Asteraceae; genus Tanacetum; species Tanacetum coccineum. The sequence goes on along the minus strand of BQNB010091819.1, from coordinate 137 downwards.
AGAGTGGAGGGGGTGTTAGTTTATTTGTATTTTTCTCACACAAGTTTAATCAACTATCTTGTTTCTCTCTCTAAAATTCTCTCCTACCTCTCTCTACATTTTTTCCTATCTTCTTATCTTTATTTCTTGATTAATAC
>BQNB010091818.1:0-26776 GCA_026074375.1 Tanacetum coccineum | reverse complement strand
GGTCTACAAAGCCACAACTGAAAAATTAGACTGGATCAACCCTGAAGGTCGCCAATATCCGCATGATCTACGACAGCCACTACCGTTTTCCAAATTCTCTACCTACATGGTGGTGTGTCAAGCCGAAAGTACTCTACTTCAGTAACGAAGACTAAGGCTGCAGATTACGGACATATCAAATGGATAGAAGACTTAGTGCCTAACTCAATGTGGAGTCAAACGATCATCAAATACGACAGATTCTCCCTCTGGGGAATCTTACATTGGGGCAAAAAGTGAAGACTGTTCTATGCATTTGCGACCTCAAGGGAATCAGCTCGTGATGTCTATTCAAAAAGACGAATCATTGCTGTCACTAAGGTTGAAATAGTCGAATGGCATGATTATAAGCATCTTGACTGGATTACTGTACGAAGGGATGATGATGTTCTCTACAAGTTCAAAGAAGGCGACTTCCACAGACTAAGGATCCAAGACATTGAAGATATGCTGCTTCTTCTCGTGCAAGGAAAAGTGACAAATCTCAACGTTGAAGAACGTATTGCATTTAATGTCTCCTTAAGAATGTTTACAAGAAGCGTTGTCATCCAGAGGCGTGTGGAAGATCTTCAACTGGGTGTTGAAAGCTATCAGAAGAAACTCAACCTCACAAAGCCTGACACGTACAGATCCAATCTGAGAAGACAAGACGCTTATACACCATACTCCGATCCAAGAGGATTCATCTACGAGAATAAAGACAAGAAGAACAGATTGATGCGCATTGACGAACTACACAAGTTCAGCGATGGTACTCTAGATGACGTTCGGACTGCTCTAAATGATCGCCTCAAGGGAATAAGAATGGAGTATTTGCCACAGACTTTTTGGAGCCAACGTGACAAAGCAAACGCAAGAGCTATGATCCAGGCGATTGACAAGAGGCTAAAGACAAGGAGGATAATGAGGAGTTTGGAGAGATTTGTCGGTGGAAGACCTTACGGGGGTGACCTACGGCTACTACAAAGGACCATATGATTTATCATATGTTGTTCTCATCTTATAAACCCTCAAAAATTAAGGGGGAGCAATAACATGTTCCAATCTGCTATCATATCTCATTTTGTCCCCGAACGGTTAATCAATTGATATCCAAAATATCAAGGGATTAACATTTTGGATAAGGGGAGAAAATGTGATTAACCTGGACTTAATGTATATTGACAGAAGTGATCAAATAAAATGGACTCAATGCACTCCATACCTAGCATGTACTACGATTACGATGCACATGTTAAGGGGGAGCTTTTAGTGATGATGAAAAACTCTCAAAGTGTAAATCTTTTGATATTTATATCAAACACTTTGATTGAAATTTTCAATGTTTTTGGAAGGATCGTGATGAAATACCCAAAAGACCGACCATGTTCTTAAATTTATGAAGTTATAAGGCGGTTAGGCTTAGGTATTCAGATCCCATGATCCAGCCAGAACCGGAGGGATCTACCCAGGGATATCCACTAGTTAGTGTAGAAGTCCTTAGGTATGATTAAAAAGGAGAAAAAGTGAGAATAGGGAATAATGCCGACTGAGATGGAGCTAACACTGGAACAAACCCAACAAGGTGTTAGTTATGAAGTCTCGGTAAGCATTGAAGGGGTTGAAGAATGAAAAAGAAATGTAAGGATAAAGGGTGAAAATAAAGAAGCCCTCCATACACTTAGGCAGAAACCGGGTCAATACATATGCTGTCAGAAACACTCAGTGTTGTCTGACATTAAAGACAGTCATGGACCCAGTGACGCTATGCACAACCCCCTCCCAGCTACTCAAAGTCAGAAAGACTTTGTTTCAAAACTCACGGAGATACACTCATTTCTATTGACTCTCTCACTCCGAGTTAGTTGATATTGAAAAGGTGGCACTCAGCTCCAGCCTCCGATTACTAAAATCAAAGTGCACTATTGAGTCTAGAGCCAAAAGAGATCATCCATAAATCTCATTAGGACACTTGTCAAATCATTCTTGCTAAGTCACACAATGTGATTTACAAGATACATTTTAAGAGTCCTTCGCATTATCCTCGTGATTTTGCCAGAACATCAGAGTGAATTCATTCACAATGAAGATGGAAATCCTGCTTGAGTCAACATCAAACAAGCTTCATGGTAGGTAACTTGTGCGATTCTTTATGAATCAAACTTGTGACTACTGGAAAGAAACGATGATGCGATTACTTTAAGAATCATAAATTGTTCCAGGAATGGATCAACGGTTGTTAATGATCTTTAAATGATAAACACTCTCGGTGTGTCACAAAAACAATTTTGTAAGTGATACACCGATTGATTTTCAAATCAATTTTCTATATCAATCGGTGAGATAGTAACTCACTGGTTCACTCTTATCGTGCTGTCTGCTTTGAGACGTTCCGATAATGAGAACATGCTGAGTACGATGAATCTAATACTTATGTGTTAGAAAGATTCAATACTACAGTTGGGAAACCTGTCAAGAAGATTCTTCTTAAATTGAATCTATCTGATCACAGGTCGATCCTCACGGATTTGAAGGTTACTCTAACCAAACCTGGGCGAATGACAAAGCCATATTCGTCCCCCTGCTTTATTGCTAACTGTTTTATGCAGGCTATTTAAAGATGGTGGTGGAGGTTCCTGATTCCAGCTGGCTCACTAGGATCATAGCCACATGCTCATACCCGACGCAAACATAAAAGACATTTTGAATGATCAAGTACAATGCTTTCAAGACTTCCGCTACTCTGATACCGCACATCTTTCTCGAAGTGACGAAGTGTTAAAGTTAAAGAATTTCAAGAAAGATGGCAACAATTAAAGGCTTTCCAAATCAACAATTAGAAAGGTATGAGCATGTCGGTCATGACGTTATACAGTTCCACAAGATGGCAAAAGTTACAAGATGGCGAAGAGTTTGTGCTTGGTTGTTGATCTCAAGATGTCAAGATCTCATATGTCAAAATACAAGTTAAGGAACAAGCTCAATCAAGAAGTCAATGATCACTACATAATTTCAAAGAGAAAGTCAAGAGTACGAGCTAAAGACTAAAGATAAAGCATAGTATGCTAGGTTTAAAGTTTTTTTTAATTGGAGTGACCTCCCTTAGGGGGAGATTGTTGGAAACACGAAAAGTGTCAGTCACTTCCAAGTTGTAACAGGTCTTAGCTCGTAGTTAGTATAATGATTAGATTAGTAATCTAGTCCGGCCCAAGGCCCATGGGAGACCCATTCTAGCCCATGGCCGGCCATGGTAGACTATTTATACACCCTCTCCTAGTCTTGGAGGGGGTTGGTTGTTCCATTTTTCCATTTACTTCATTAATACATTCATCCATTTTCTATCCAATTTCTCTCTAACATCACAACCTACATCTCACTCTTGTTCTTGGTTTGATCATTAAGATTACTAGTATTCTTCATATGAATTTCACTCAACCATTGTGTTGACCTTTTTAGCATGTTTATCTCAGGTAACTGAGCAACTTATGGCACGGAGTGGAATGGACTTGAAGATGGCTAAACTGTTATCATTTAAACTTTATGTTTTCATGTAGATTTTGGGATCTCTGTTTGTAAAAACTCTGATGAAATAATGAATGATAACTTATCTTTTAAAAACGTCTCTTTTGAGTCATTTTCTATGATTATGACTGTTGTACTATGAAATAATACCTCATATTAGCTTCCGCTACTATATGTCAAAAATAGGGGTGTTATACTCCACTTCAACTTCAAATAAGTGATAAACAACCTTTTTCGTAGCCAATTAATCCAAGAAAATACGAGCCTTTTAAACGTTTAAGAACATTTAAACCAAATCAATCTGTTAGCTTCCCCTTAAACGAAGCATCTTGTTCAATTCGAGATCCAAACCATGTGTGTGTCCTTCGATATCGAATAAAACTGGTAGTACAAACTCTCTATGCCTGCAGTACAAAGTATTCATGCAGCAGCACTAACGAAAACTTCTGGCAGTACTAATGTAACAAGAACAGTAATAAGTACTCATAAGCAGTACTAAGTATAAAGCTGGCAGTACTAAGTTCTTGTTTGGCAGCATAAACTTCAACAACCAATAACTGCACTAATACCATACCATATACCATCGTTTCCATTTACGGCAACCTTATCTAATCTCTATCACACAAACTTATTGCTTTTAATACCATGTTCCAGCAGTATTAAGTTCATTCAAGCAGCACAAATATCCACGAGTAACAGTACTAATGATAGCAGCAGTAAGGAAACATGTAGCAGTACTAACAATAAACGATCATCATTGCCATCAGTAGTGAATAGAAGCAGTATTAACTTTAGATGCTGGCATTCTTAACTTCTACTTGAATAGCAACATTAACATAAACCAAACACGAATAAGCAGCATTGATGTATATACTACCATAAAATCACAATACCTTTTGACCAATCTTTAGCATAAATAAACTATATATGTGAAAAATATAATCCCTAAACTTTAGGATTTTCTATATTAAACCATATTCCATTCCCAATCTTATCACATAAAACAAACAAACCTGTTGTCCCTATTATACCTGCTGTATCAAAGCTACATAAACTTTCAACCTTCCTGTTAACATTCATTCAACAGGAATCAAGGTTGTGTGACCCTTTAAAATTTAAAACTAGGCAGCAGAAACATCAACGCGAGCAGTACTAACTTGTAACCACTGTTTAAGGATACCCTTTTTTAAGTATCCAGACAATGCTTTTTAGTGTCACAAAGCTGTCACGAATCTATCACTAATTCATTTTGTCCTTCCTCCCATTCTTTTTAGCGACACTTTATCTTTGGCAGTAGAAACGTGCCTAAGCAGTTGTAATCAGTAACCTCAGTCGACATATCTTTTTCTTTGCATCTGTTCGAATAAAACCTGGGACGAATGGTATGTATTTATAACAAAAAAAATAGATGTAACCCTCTTTGTTCTCCTCGTCAGAAGCACAGCTAAGGCTCAACATTACTCGTCTAAATTATAGCACACACTTCTTCTTTTATCATATATGGTAGTAGTAACGAGTTAACAATGACAACACAAACCTTGTACTACTAATCCACGAACAATAGCAGTAACCATAATCTTTAGGGTTTTTATCAAGCAGATTAGAGATCGATTAAGATACAAACAAAGTATATAATCTGCTTTTATCAAATTTATGCACAAAGTCTGTTTCTCATCGATATAGGGTTTATACATAACCCTAACCTTACCGAATTGTGCTTATTAAGTGTTTATTAATGCCTAGTATGCCTTATTTGGCTTATTTTGAGAGCCCATAAGCTCTTTGATAAGCTCTCTCAAGCTCAGCCCTTAGTTTGGCCCCTAGGTAGCTTATTTTTAAGCCTAAAGTAGGGGCTTGACCTGTTTTTACTTAGCTCTAGTGTAGGGATTGCTTATTTTTCTTTCTAGCTTATTAAGAGCTTTTTAGTTGTCCAATTCAGGTTCTTAGTAGCTTATTAGGTAAGTTAATGGCTTTAGATAGCTTATTCCCTTTTTCCTTTGCTTATTGAAGTATTAAGCCCAAATTTTACACCAACAGTACTAACTCTTTAGTTAGTACTGTTGTGGGTTTTAAGCCATCTCTTGGGCTTATTGAGCTTATTTCATAAGCTCATTTGTGTTCCTAACAGCTTATTTGGTTTGAGTAATAAGCTGTGTTTGCTGATTTTTCTTTTTCCTTGGCTTAATTTGTGTAAACAGCCCAAGTCTTAAGCATTTTAGTTTTTTTTAGCTTAGTTTAAGTTTCTGTCAAAGATAAGCCCCCTTTAAGCTTATTGAGTTTTAGCTTTTAGCCTTTTAGTGTTTATTTAGGATAAGCTAGCTAGTCCCTTTAGCCTATTTGTCCTAGTTTAGCTTATTTGCCCACAATTGTCCAAAAGACCTTAGCTTTTTAAGCCTTTAAGCTTATTTTTGCATTCTGTCGTTTTCAAAGCTTATTTACAGCTTTTCAAAAAAAGTTGTAGTTGAGAAAGTTGTTAAGCCCCACGAGCTTAACAACTTTGCTTCACAAAGTTTTTCCAAAAAAAAAAGAGGGAAAGACAAGGGGTGACCCGGGTGAGCAAGACTCGAACCCGGTACCCCTCGATACATTCCCCCTTTTTACACACTCATACCGCTGCGCCCTTGGGACTTTTTCGTTATAGTCCCAAGGGCCTTGGTATTTAAGGGTGTTTTGGGCTTATAAGCAAATAAGCTGTTATAGCTTATTTACGGGCTTATTTTTAAGCCAATTTTTTGTTTCTTAATTTTCGTAGGATTATTATAGTGTTAAGTATTTTTAGTAAAAATTTCAGAATTTTTCGAAGTCATTTAGTATTTTTTTTCAATTTTAAATTCGTTAAAAGTTAGAACATTCATAAAAAATACAAAATTATCAAAAAAATATTTTTCTTTTTTTAGAAAATTTCTTTAGTCAATCTAGTTTGAGTAAAAATATAAAAAATGTCGTAGGATCATTATACCTCTTTTGCTGTTTTAAAGAAAGGTTCCGGGTGCGGTTTTTGTCTTGACTCGTTTTGAATTTAGCCTTATCTGCTTCCAAATGTTTACCCAAATTCCACAAAATTATGAGTGTGCTGGTGATGTGGACTTTAGAACTTGTTTTGGTATATCTATTTGATACCACAATAATAAGTACTATTTTAAATAGATGGAGTAACTTGTCTACTTTGGTAAATTTCTAGGAATACACCCAAAAAGCCTATATGTTGTGATATTAAATAACCACACTATTTAGTTAACCCCCCGTATTAACCATTTTGTTTACTCTCATTTTTAGAGTAAGACACTCCTAGAAAAATCTGCTGAGATATTCATGTCTTTTTCACAATAAATATTTGGTTCGTTACACCTTTACACCTTAGCCTACCCTATTAGATTAAGTCCTTAATCGATTGCTAGTTGCCTTTGTGTAAAGTATTGTACTTCCTGTATTGCAATGGAAATTTTCTATCTCTGGTGTGGTCGGTTAAATTGCACAATGCAATTGGGCACGTGTTCACTTTTCATCCATGGTTAGGTCGAGAAATTGCTCAATGCAATGGGAATGTAAAGGTAGTAGTTTTTCAGTATGTTTTGCTACTTTCACAATTAGTTTGTTACATCCGACATATGGAGGATTATGGAAAAATTATCCAGATTTATTGAGATCGTAAAGATGGTGAAATTACACCAAAATTCGTAGTATGTTTATGTTTATGTTTTTTTTAAAAAGGAAAAAAAATCAAAAATATTAGAAAATTGCAACAAAAAAGAGGATGAAGTTTGGACGATTAGATAGTCGGTTCGTATAAGCTTAAACTGATATCATTATTTGAAGGATTGATTATCCGTTGATACGTGTTATAAATCAATGATGTAAAGTTTTGTATAAAGTGGTAGATATCGCCACTAATTTTTGTAAAGTATGTATATTATGGACGATTGGGAGTTGATTGTTACGAGAACGCCAACTAAGGTTGTTTTTGTTGATCTATGATCAAGACGTTTGTGTCTATATTTTCGTATCTTTTTCATGGATGCGGTCGGGAAAGTGTTAGCAACACTATACCTTATTTGTTTGGACTTAATCTATTTGTTTTGTTCTTTTTATTTAACAACAGTTATTTTCCCTTTCCTAATACATATCCTTTGGTCTTACTCGAATGAGGATGCAAGCAATCACATATGTCTATTCCGTCGTTACGGCCATGTATGTGTGATTTTGTCCGCCTTGTTGGTTTATCACTATTGGTGAAGGATTAGAAGATCCCTACCTTATATGACTCTTCATCCTAACCCTTGATTTTACTCGAGTGAGGGAATTGAATGCAATCATGTATGTCTATTCCATCGTTATGGATGTGTATATGTGGTTTGTCGCCTTTGTTGGTTTACGACTTTTAGAAGTTGCTATACATTGTATTCGTTGCTTTGTTTTCCCAAGAACTAATAATGTGTTCAAAGATTTTTACTTATTGATTAATTTAAACTCTATGAATTTCACTCAACTTTGTTGTTGACGTTTTAAACATGTTTTATCTCAGGTAACCAAGGCTGAAGGCAACGATGGCGTGGAGGTGTCGTGCGTGTGGTTGAGGATTTATGAAACACTTCTTTTGTGTTACGGTCTTTCATAAACAATATCTCAAGTGTGTTTTTTAAAACAATTCTCTATTTGGAAATGAAGTATGTTTTTCATGGTTTGTAATAGACGGTGGTTACGATTCTGTGGGATCTAAACGCACTTTTAACTCTGAATATTTTTGGAAGACATGTTTGGTAAACGTCTTATTTGAGTCGTTTTCTATTATCGTAGTGACGGATGCTATTTAGTAACACCAAATTGTTAATTTCCGCTGCACAATCTGATGCTCCTTGGGGCAGGTGTTACAGTAACCCTCTTTTGTTCTCCTCGTCAGAAGCACAGCTAAGGCCCAACATTACTCATCCAAATCTCTTCTTTTATCATATATGGTAGTAGTAACGAGTTAACAATGACAACACAAACCTTGTACTACTAATCCACGAACAATAGCAGTAACCATGATCTTTAGGGTTTTTATCAAGCAGATTAGAGATCGATTAAGATACAAAGTATATAATCTGCTTTTATCAAATTTATGCACAGAGTCTGTTTCTCATCGATATAGGGTTTATACATAACCCTAACCTTACCGAATTTGACTATGAACACCAAAAAACAGAATATTGAAAAACCATTTAACCAATAAAACCTTTAAGATCCTAGATCGAGAGCCACGAGGCTATGATACCAATTGTGTAGTTCTAAATAACTCCTTAGATCGTTGTAAGCTCAGTTTGATTAGAACTTTTATCTAGGATAATAACAATGAACATAGAATATATGCATAGCGGAAATAGCATAATGAACAAAGTTATTCAACAAGGTTTTTCATCATTATCTTCTCTATAATGACTACTACAAGCCCCAATTCTACATGATCAACTGTAGAACGGTTACCTAATCTAACAGGATCAATGAAACATTGATCTTGGGGCTAAAACACAAACAACCTAGGCATCTACAATGAGACTTGACGCCTAGAACACACACACACTTTCCTGGTGTTTACATTTTGACACACAGAAAACTATACGACCTATATCTCTTTATATACTATTAATAAATCTTTTAATCATTTAAGTTTATCTTTAGAATCTTTAAAATCTTCCATCTTTTGAAGAATTTCCTTCCCTACTGTCCTTCCCTTTCCCATGTCCTCCTAAATCTTCCTTTCCTATTCCTTATTCTTCTACCCCACCCTAGTGCTCTTTGCCTTTTAAGTCCTTCATCTTTCATATGTTTTGTCTTATCAACTCAAATATAATTCCCAACAATCTTCCCCTAGTTGATAATGACAAAACCAAAATAAGCACGAGCTTCTTCCCCTAAAGCTAATATAAATGAAAGAATAGAACTATACCACCAAGGCTCTACAAGTTGCAAATCATATTTGTAACGCCTTTTTCCCCTTTTGTGATAATCAAATAAGTGACTAAAATATGCAACTTTGATGTTGATAACCATAAACCACTATCAAACTTCTAATCCAGCCTTCCAATTAACTCAAATTACCCTCCATGACGCGCCTTAAGAAATATGAACTTGAGCAGTAGAAATTTAAACTATCAATAGTAATAATAACTAGCAGTAGTAAAAACCTTCACCTCGATGTCACATGTAAATGGTTAAACATTTTAACAATAAGCTTCCCCTGAAACCCATATGTTAACCATTTCCATGAACTTTAATTTTGTTAGGCTCTATGTAATGATCATTTATGAAGAAAACTTAAGTATAATCAACTTGATATTGAAAGTTGATAATCCAAACTGTGTCTTATATCTTGTACTATCCACGTGACATCAAACTTATACCAAGACCAAAGTATAAGTAGATCGCAACCTCTTGACAAAATCCTCATCTTCTACGAGACACATAACCAAAGTGATAGCAAGTGTGAGCATTGAGCACCATAAGTTAGATCACATACCTTTGCTAGATTCATCAAGTCTTTGTCACATCGTTTCTAAGCCCGAACAAGTTATCTTCAAAGTGTAACACCCACTTTAAGATATGATAAAAACACACATCTGAAAAACTCCACTTCAACTTCAAATAAGCGATAAACAACCTTCTTCGTAACCAATTAATCCAAGAAAATATGAGCCTTTTAAACGTTTAAGAACATTTAAACCAAATCAATATGTTAGCTTCCCCTTAAACGAAGCATTTTTATTCAATTCGAGATCCAAACCATGTGTGTCATTCGATATCAAATAAAACTGGTAGTACAAACTCTCTATGGCAGCAGTACAAAGTATTCACGTAGCAGCACTAACAAAAACTTCTAGCAGTATTAATGTAACAAGAACAGTAATAAGTACTCATAAGCAGTACTAAGTATAAAGCTGGCAGTACTAAGTTCTTGTTTGGCAGCATAAACTTCAACAACCAATAACTGCACTAATACCATACCATATACCATCGTTTCCATTTACAGCAACCTTATCTAATCTCAATCACACAAACTTATTGCTTTTAATACCATGTTCCAGCAGTAATAAGTTCATTCAAGCAGCACAAATATCCACGAGTAACAATACTAATGATAGCAGCAGTAAGGAAACATGTAGCAGTACTAACAATAAACGATCATCATTGGCAGCAGTAGCGTATAGAAGCAGTATTAACTTCAGATGCTGGCAGTATTAATTTCTACTTGAATAGCAACATTAACATAAACCAAACACGAATAAGCAGCACTGATTTATATATTGCCATAAAATCACAATACCTTTTGACCAATCTTTAGCATAAATAAACTATATATGGGAAAAATATAATCCCTAAACATTAGGATTTTCTATATTAAACCAGATTCCATTCTCAATCTTATCACATAAAACAAACAAACCTGTTGTCCCTATTGTACCTGTTGTATCAAAGCTACATAAACTTTCAACCTTCCTGTTAACATTCATTGAACAGGAATCAAGGTTGTCTAACCCTTCAAAATTTGAAACCAGGCAGCAAAAACATCAACGCGAGCAGTACTAAATTGTAACCACTGTTTAAGGATACCCTTTTTTTAAGTATACTGACAACGCTTTTTAGTGTCACAAAGCTGTCACGAATCTGTCACTAATTCGTTTTCTCCTTCCTCCCATTCTTTTTAGCGACACTTTATCTTTGGCAGTAGAAACATGCCCAAGCAGTTGTAATCAGTAACCTCATTCGACATATCCTTTTCTTTGCATCTGTTCGAAATAAAAACTTGCGACTAATTGGTATGATAATTTATAAACAGAGTAAAAAAAAATAGATGTAACCCTGCTTTATTCTCGTTTTCAGAAGCACAGGCTAAGGCCCTTAACATTACTCGTCCAAATCATAAGCCAACCAATACACTTCTTCTTTTATCATCTGTGTAGTAGTAACGAGTTATCAATGCAGCATAAACCTTGTACTACTAATCCACTAACAATAGAAGCAACCATGATCTTAGGGTTTTATCAAGCAGATTAGAGATTGATTAAGATACAAACAAAGTATATAATCTGCTTTTATTGAATTTATGCACAGATTTTGTTTCTTACCAAATTAGGGTTTATACATAACCCTAACCTTACCGAATTTTACTATGAACACCGAAAAACATTAATCATTTAAGTTTATTTTCAGAATCTTCAAAATCTTCCATCTTTTGAAGAATTCTTCCTTTACCTTTTAAGTCCTTCATATTTCATATGTTTTATCTTATCAACTTAAATATAATTCCTAATAATCTTCTCCTAGTTGATAATGACAAAACCAAAATAAGCACGAGCTTTTTCCCATAAAGCTAAAATATATGAAAGAATAGAACTATACCACCAAGGATCTACAAGTTGCAAATCATCTTTGTAACGCCTTCTTCCCCTTTTTGTCATAATCAAATAAGAGACTAAAATATGCAACTTTGATCTCGACAACCACAAACTACTATAACACTTCTAATCCAGCCATCCAATCAACTTAAATTACCCTCCATGACGCGCCTTAAGATAAATGACCTTGAGCAGTAGAAACTTAAACTAGCAGTAGCAATAATAACTAGCAGTAGTAAAAACCTTCACCTCGATGATGCATGTAAATGGTTAAATATTTTAATAATAAGCTTCCCCTGAAACCCATATGTTAACCATTTTTTGAATCTTTAATTCTGTAGGCTCTATGTAATGATCACTGATGAAAAAACTAAGTATAACAAACTTGATGTTGAAGTAGAATAACCCAAACTCTTATATCTTGTACTATCCACGTGACATCAAACTTATACCAAGACCAAAGTATAAGTGGATCACAACCTTTTGAAAAAATCATCATCTTCTATGAGACACATAACTAAAGTGATAGCAAATGTGAGCATTCAGCACCATAAGTTAGATCACACACATTTGCTAGATTCGCCAAGTCTTCGTCACATCGTTTCTAAGCACGAACAAGTTATCTTCAAAGTGTAACAACCATTTTAAGATATGATAAGAACACGCATCCGAAAAACTTCACTTCAACTTCAAATAAGCAATAAACAACCTTCTTCGTAACCAATTAATCCAAGAAAATACGAGCCTTTTAAATGTTTAAGAACATTTAAACCAAATCAATTTGTTAGCTTCCCCTTAAACGAAGCATCTTGTTCAATTCGAGATCCAAACCATGTGTGTGTCATTCGATATCAAATACAACTGGTAGTACAAACTCTCTATGCCATCAGTACAAAGTATTCACGTAGCAGTACTAATGTAACAAGAACAGTACTAAGTACTCATAAGTAGTACTAAGTATAAAGCTGGCAGTACTAAGTTCTTGTTTGGCAGCAGAAACTTCAACAACCAATAACTGTACTAATACCATACCATATACAATCATTTCCATTTACAGCAACCTTATCTAATCTCAATCATACAAACTTATTGCTTTTAATTCTATGTTCCAGCAGTATTAAGTTCATTCAAACAGCACAAATATCCATGAGTAACAGTACTAATGATATTAGCAGTAAGGAAACATGTAGGAGTACTAACAATAAACGATCATCATTGGCAGCAGTAGCGTATAGAAGCGGTATTAACTTTAGATGCTGGCAGTATTAACTTCTACTTGAATAGCTGCATTAACATAAACCAAACACGAATAAGCAACACTGATGTATATACTACCATAAAATCACAATACCTTTTGACCAATCTTTAGCATAAATAAACTATATATGGGAAAAATATAATCCCTAAACTTTAGGATTTTCTATATTAAACCAGATTTCATTCCCAATCTTATCACATAAAACAAACAAACCTGTTGTCCCTATTGTATCTGTTGTATCAAAGCTACATAAACTTTCAACCTTCCTGTTAACATTCATTGAACAGGAATCAAGGCTGTGTGACCCTTCAAAATTTAAAACCAGGCAGCAGAAACATCAACGCGAGCAGTACTAACTTGTAACCATTGTTTAAGGATACCCTTTTTTAAGTATCCAGACAATGCTTTTTAGTATCACAAAGCTGTCACGAATCTGTCACTAATTCGTTTTGTCCTTCCTCCCATTCTTTTTAGCGACACTTTATATTTGGCAGTAGAAACGTGCCCAAGTAGTTGTAATCAGTAACCTCAGTCGACATATCTTTTTCTTTGCATCTGTGCGAATAAAACCTGGGACGAATGGTATGTATTTATAACAAAAAAATAGATGTAACCCTCTTTTGTTCTCCTCGTCAGAAGCACAGCTAAGGCCTAACATTACTCGTTCAAATCATAGCACACACTTCTTTTATCTTCTGTGGTAGTAGTAACGAGTTAACAATGGCAGCACGAACCGTGTACTACTAATCCACAAACAATAGCATCAACCATGATCTTTAGGGATTTTATTAAGCAGATTAGAGATCGATTAAGATACAAACAAAGTATATAATCTGTTTTATCAAATTTATGCACAGATTCTATTTCTCACCGAATTAGGGTTTATACATAACCCTAACCTTACCGAATTTGAATATGAACATCAAAAAACAGAATATTGAAAAACCCTTTAACCAATAAAACCTTGAAGATCCTAGATCGAGAGTCACGAGGCTCTAATACCAATTGTGGAATTCTAAATAACTCCTTAGATCGTTGTAAGTTCAGTTTGATTAGAACTTTTATCTAGGATAATAACAATGAACATAGAATATATGCATAGCGGAAATAGCATAATGAACAAAGTTATTTAACAAGGTATTTCATCATTATCTTCTCTATACAATGACTACTACAAGTCCTAATTCTACCTTGATCAATGGTAGAATGTGTTATCTAAACTATAACAAGGAATCAAAGATCCTTAAGGCTAAAACAACCAAACCCTAGGCGTCTCCTTAGAGAACTTGACGCCTAGAACACATACACACACACTTTTCTTGATGTTCACATCTTGACACACAAAAAACTATATGACATATATCTCTTTATATACTAGAGATATTAGGTTTACAAAGGATAAGTATTAGGAAACGACTAAATCTTCCTAACTTTTATAATTATATTCTAGGAAATGTTCTGTAATCTTCCATCTTTTGAAGAATTCCTCCTTTGTCTTTTAAGTCCTTCATCTTTCATATGTTTTGTCTTATCAACTCAAATATAATTCCAAACAATAACCCTTGTTAGATATTGTGAGTATTTAGCCATTTTGTTTCCAAAATTTTGCCCAAATTCCATAAAATATGAGTGTGCCGGTGATGTTATAGACTTTAGAACTTGGCTTGGTATATCACTCGAGACCACAGTGATGAGTACTATGGATTTAGATGGAGTAACTTGTTTAAATTGGTAAATTTTAGGATTACACCCAAATCGCCTTTACATGTTGCTTATTAACTAACTACACTGGTTAGTTAACCTCCAGTTTAAACCCTTTTTCACTCTCATCTTTAGAGTGATGATCCACTAGAAAAACCCGTAGAGCCAATCCTTTAGGAATTACACCAACTATCTATTTCGTTACACCCTTACACCTTAACCTACCCTGTTAGATTAAGTTTAATTTACAGTTGCTAGTTGCTTAAAGTGTAAAGTTTGTATTTCCCGAGTCTTGTGTCATTTTCTATCTTTGGTGCGGTTGGAAATTTGCACATTGCAAATGGGAATGTATATTAGTAGTCAAAACTCATGTGATTTTACTACCGTCACAATTAATGGTGAAACCGAAGAACGAAGAACTACCAAAGGAATTATCCGGAATTATTATGATCGTGAAGATGGTGAAACTACACC
Organism: Tanacetum coccineum; assembly: GCA_026074375.1. Lineage (NCBI taxonomy): Eukaryota > Viridiplantae > Streptophyta > Magnoliopsida > Asterales > Asteraceae > Tanacetum > Tanacetum coccineum. Next base: position 11,434 of record BQNB010091818.1, on the reverse strand, counting down.
GAGATTTGAAGTATAGTTAGCAAAAAAATCAAAAAAATGAGAAAAATACAAAAAGAGTGAGAAAGAAAGTTTGAAGATAATCGTTTCGCAAAGGAATTACCGAAGGAATTACACGAAGGATCGATTATTCGTTGATACGTCTAAAAAATCAACGATGTAGAGTATTGTACAAAGTGGAAGATATCGCCACTTGCCTTGTAGAGTATGTAAAGTTTTGGGATGATTGGGAAGTTGACCGTTACGGGAACGCCAACTTAGGTTGTTGTTTTTTATCAATGATCAAGACGTTGTAAATAGTTGTGTCTTTATCATGGTAACGGTCGGGAAAAAGTGTCTAGCAACTTGTACTTTAGTCTTAATCTATTTGTTTCTTGATTTTTATTTAACAACAATTTACTTCCCTCTCACCTAATGATTAGCCGTTGGTTTTATGCGAATGAGGACTTGTTCGAGCATGCATGTCTATTCTGTCGTTACGGCCATGTATGCATGTCTTAGCTGCCTCATTGGTTTACGACTTTTGGTGAAAGTTAGAAGGTTCCTACCCTATATCAATCTTTATCCTGACCATCAGTTAAATTCGAATGAGGATGTGATATAACACACATGTCTATTCTGTCGTTACGGCCATGTATGTGTGCTTTAGCTGCCTTATTGGAGTGGTACTTCTGGTGAAAGACTGTAGAATGATCAACCGTAAGCCTTTCCATACAAAAACCCATATTTACCTTTATAAACTTGTTACTCCTTAGCTTTAGTGGTGGAGATGTGTATCCTTTCCAATCTTATGATAGAATACTCATTACAACCGAGCAATTGAGAGATTTAGTTACATGTTACCATATAGATTAGTTGAGTGATTTGAGTGTTTTCATCTTCTTCGTGAGGTGTTTGGTTGTGTACTTTTAATAGATCAAATAAATGCTTTAACAGAAAATATCCTTAGGGATACATTTTTATAAACTTCTAAAGGCTACTTGAGGACAAGTAGGATTCAAGTGGGGGGATATTTGATGACATCAAATAATGTCTATTTTATAGCATCGTTTATCCCATGTTATTAACCCATTTTGAATATTTATTGCAAAGAATTATTACTTAATCGTTTATATTTGAGAATTGCAGTAACTATGGAGTACTTGGTGAAAGTTAGCAAAAGGCGCGCATTTTGGAGCTTAAATAAAGATATTTTGAAGATTACTATTCTGAAGACCAATACATTGTATCCATTAAGGAAGATACGATGTATCTATGCCTGCACTCACCAAAGACCACGAGGAATAAAGCTCAATACGTCGTATCCAGAAGACCAATACACCGTATTGGAATTATGAAATCAATATAATATTCTGGAAGATATCAAGCATGGTCTCTACTCCAAGAAATCCCCAATACGCTGTATCCAATACTTGGATACGCCATATCGAACTGACTTCCAGACCTTATAAATAGAAAACTCAAAAAATGAGTTTTAAGTGTGCTAAATCATATTCTCGATACCTAAACCATAAAAGTTAATTTTCAAAGGAGAAAAAGAGCAAAAGAGGTCGAGCAACGCTATCAATTCCATAGGAGACATCATGTAATTCCAAATACTTTAGTAATCGTTCAGGTTTTGGTATCATTTATTAACTCGGTTAGTTTACCTTGGCTAAATAATTGCTCTTGTATTTATAATTATGTTTGAAGGCTAATACCTTCGGGTATTAAACATTATTATAAATATTTAAATGTTTGGTATTTGTTTATCCCGATCTCTTGATTTATCGTTGAATGCTTGTTTATGTTTATCAATTCATACTTGTTTATGCGCTTTTGTATGCGACCTATCATTCAACTGGATCTAGTGATACGCACCAAGCAGATCTAGAGTCTGGGATAGCTCTCCATATAGTAATTTATACATCTAGAATAATAGGATCACAAATATTGTCCTTCTAAGTCCGGGTCTATGATACGCTTCGGGCTTAACTAGTTAATTGGATATTTCTAATGGTTTATTGATCGTGTTGACTAGCAGGTGACCTAGATAATTCAACAAGTAACGTTCTGATTCTATTGGATAGTTGGACAAGTGGACTACTAGTGTATAAACTACCATTAAGTGTTAAGTGGGTAAAGTCTATATGAGCTAAGGTTTAACAAGATCACAATTGCTTTAATCCCTAAGATAGATTATAATCAGCAAATAAGGATGTTTTATGCGGATGCTTTAATTGTGATAGAATTAATGTATCTAGATCTTAAGATGATGTAACACCTAAGTCTTAAGAATAATATGCCACCTCGAGAGAAAAAATCATTGCACTTAATAAACAAACCAACTTTCTAATCAGATTAATAATGCTTAATACATTTTTCTTATATTTGGCTTGACTGCTCTTTTATCTTTTGTTAATTAACTCGCGTGGGTTAAAGTGCCTTGGATTGATTGTAGTCACCAACCAAACCGTGCCAGTCTCTCAGGGTGATAACCCCATTTTCCTATTAGAATTGGGATTTAGACTGACATAGGTTTAGAATAGGATAGAATTAACATAGATTAGATAACCAAGATATTAATTAAATTGATAAATTTAACCTCGCTTCAAGTGTTTGACACCCTACTTACCACGAAACTACTACCGATCGAGTACACTACCCGTTAAAGTGTTGTTTTTGGTTTAGTCGGCAAAATATAAATTTAAAACTTGAATCAATAAAATATACACCACACAACGACACAATCAGTATTCAAAAGGGTTTAGAAGTTGGAGTTGTTTATGGTAGGGCTGGTAGATCTTTGACTCAGATTGAGGCTTACGATCTGGAAGTTGAAGGGAAGTATGTTGTCGCGGTTTCTAAGTTTGAGGGTGTATCTTTTCCCTTATTGGATGAGCTGGAGAGCCTTAAAGATTCTCCACTTGGATCAATTATGGCTGCTCTCATTTTGAAGGATGATTAGAGTAATGCAGATACCACTCCTGAATTTTCCCAGTTCCAACCCTATCTTGATCAAGTCGTCGTGCCCATCTATTCTGAGTCTGGTTCCATAGACCGTGAGATGCTATTATCTGAAGCCATCCCTGCTATTCGCCAGTCCTCTGATAAGGAGGGGATTATGTCCGCCCTCAACTCTGCTCTAGGTGTACTTCTGGCATTGTATCCTCCTGCATGCACTCTTGTAGGTGTCATGGATTATCAGGTATCTACCTTGGTCTTGCCCTGTGATGGAGGGCCTACCGACCCGCCGCCTGTTGTTCAGCCGCATGATGATCTGTTTGACATATCCGTTATAGACAAGTCTGGTGATTTTTGATGTTTGTAGTATTTAAGCCTATTTTAACTATGGTGCTTTATATTATGAACTATCCTGTGAAGCTCTTTTAACAAATTTCTTCCTTTTTGTAATCATATCGTGCTGCCTGTGGCTGCCTACTGATCTTGTATGTGATAGGTTCGCGCCGTTGGCATGTTAGGCGCTAGTATTATGGCCTTATAATTTTTGTATGCGGCCGTATATGGTCGTGCGACTATGCGACTTTTGCTATATGGAATTGCTATTTTCTGTAATAGTCTTATTGAATATTGTTTTGCCGTTTGGCTATTGTACTGGGCTTGCAATCCGCTTACGTTTATTGAGCTAATTTTTAAGTTACTCATCCTTATTTGTTTTTTTGAACAAATAGAGTTAATTATGGGGCCGTACTCGTTCCCGTGACATTTGTGTTCCCGTGACATGTGTGGTTATGTGCATGTGCGCGCGTCTTACCGTACACATGAAATGTAACTTGGAAAATTTATGAAGGTAGCTAGGCTTTACATGGCATTTAATAATTTTAAAATAAAAGTCATTACATAAGGTCGAATGAAAATTTACCCCCAACCGCTAGTGCGGTTATACATTGGCAGGGCTGCTTACATGATGGGAAATTAAAGATAACATTTTTTTAAGTCTTGGACATTCCAAACGCATCGGAGTACGTCTCCGCTTCCATTCCTAAGCTTGTACACTCCCTTCCCAAGTTTTTCTACCACCTCGTACGGTCCTTCCCATTTTGGACCCAGCTTTCCACTTTCTTTAGCATGGCTTGCTTCGTTACTGCGGTAGACAAAATCTCCTGGATGGAAGCTTGTGCTGCATACTTTGGCATTGTAGTACTTTTCCATTTTGGCCTTGTTTCTGGCCTCACGGATTGCTGCTTTCTCTCTTCTTTCTTCAAGGATGTCCAAGTTTAGGAGTAGTCCTTCATCATTCTCAGCTTGGTTTACTTATGCACATCTTATTGAAGGCATCCCTATCTCGACCGGTATTACAGCTTTAGTACCATAAGTGAGGGATGATGGGGTGTCTCTGTTGCTTGTTTTAATCATCGTGCGGTGTGCCCATAACACGTGCGGCACTTCCTCAACCCAGTTTTTGTTGTCTTCACCCAGCCTAGCTTTTATTCTGTCTCCTAGGCTGCGGTTTGCCCTTTCTACTTAGCCGTTAGTTTGAGGGTGCTTAACGGATGCAAACCTTTGCCTGATATTAAGCTTCTCGCACCAGTCTTTGAACGGATTATCTCTGAACTACTTTTCGTTGTCAGATATGATTTCTCCTAGAAGCCCGAATTTGCACACGATGTTGTCCGATACAAATTTATTGACCTGGCTTCTCGTTATTGTTGCCACTAGCTTCGCTTTAATCCACTTTGTAAAGTAGTCAATGGCTACAATCAAAAACTTCACCCTTCCTTGTACTTCTGGGAATGGGCCTAAGATGTCAATTCCTCATTTGTAAAATGGCTACGGAGAAGTTATTTGTGTGAGATTTTGCTGTGGGTTCCTAGGGACTGTTCGGTATGTTTGACAGTCATCACATTTCCTGATGATGTTCTGTGCGTCTCTGTGCATTGTCGACCAATAATATCCGGATCTGATTGCTTTTGCCACCATGGATCTTGGGCCAGAGTGCATGTTGCACGATCCCTTATGTATTTCTTTTACCACGTATTCTGCTTGCGTTGGACCGACGCACCGCAACCATGGTTCCAGGAATGACTTTCTGTATAAGACGCCGTTAACCATGGCGTACTGTATTACTTTGATTTTTAACGTATGTGCCTTCTTTATTTCCGCCGGTAGGGTACCCTCTGCAAGGTATTCGACCAGCGGTGTCATCCAGCAGTGCCCTTCCTTTTCCACTACTGCAAATATTTCCCTTTCTTCTATTGATTTTCTTTTTAGTGTTTCTACCAAGACTTGTTTGGTGAGGTAGGCAAAGCTTTTGGATACGATTTTGCTCAACGCGCCCGCTTTTCTATCTTCACTTTGCGGCACTTGCTCAATTAAGAATATCTCAAAGCTGTTAATTTTACTCAACGCGCCCGTTGTTTTAGTTTTTTCTAGGTACTGGGTCATGCTTTGCTCCTTAGCTTTATATAACCCATTGATTTGATTTGCTATGAGGCGGGAGTCCACTTTGGCTGCCAGTTTTTTCACACCTATTTTTTCTGCTATCCGCAAGCCAGCCACTAAAGCTTCGTATTTCGCTTCGTTATTAGATGCATCAAATTCGAACCTTAGTGCATAAGTGAACTCATCATCTTCCGGGCTTATGAGGATAAGTCTGGCTCCTGAACCTTCTAGGCATGATGACCCGTCTGTGAATAAGGTCCATGGTTTGGGGGTTGCCTCTTCGGCTTGTACTTCCATTGATGGTCCTTCCTCATCTGGTCTTTCGGCGCTAAAGTCAGCTAAAATTTGGCCGCGGATTGATGTCCTTGGCCTATAGGTGATGTCGAATGCTTCCAGCTTAAACTTCCATTTTAGCATTCTCCTAGTGTTTTCAGGGCGTGACATGATTTGCTTAATGGGTTGGTCCGTAACCACCATAACCAAGTGTGCTTGTAAGTATCTCCTCAGCCTCCTCGTAGTGTGCACTAACGATAAAACTAGTTGTTCCATTGAATTGTAGTTGATTTCTGGGGTTTCAAGGAACGACTGACGATATAAACTGGTACTTGCCGTGAGTCCCTTTCCGTCAAAAGGACCGCGCTTACTGCTTCGCTAGCTGCGCGGAGATACATTATCAGCTCCTCTTTGGGTTTTGATGCGGTTACCATTGGCAGCTCCGCTATACATTTTTTCATGTTTTAGAATGCCTTTTCCGCTTCTGGTGTCCACTGGAAGTCGCTCTTTTTACACACCTTTTGAGGGTTTTGAAGAAGGGAAGTGACTTTTCTACGGATTAGAATAAGAATTTGTTTAAGCTCGCCAACTTTTCGTTTAGGCTTTGAGATTCTTTCAACATTTGGGGTGATTGTAGCTTCATCACCGCTTCCTCTTTTTCTAAACATGGTTTGATTCCTTGCATGCTGACTACATGGCCCAGAAACGCTCCTTCTTCCGCACCAAACGTGCATTTTTTAGGATTGAGCTTCATGTTTATCCTTCTCAGGTTGTGGAATGTTTCTTCAACGTCCCTAAGTATTTCAAGTTTTGTGTGACTCTTTATTACCAAGTCGTCTACGTACACTTCTAGGTTTCTGCCAATCTGTTTTTCGAATGCCTTATCTACGAGTCGCTAGTATGTTGCTCTAGCGTTCTTTAGGCCGAACGGCATCTTTGTATAGCAGAAGACCCCTTGGTTAGTGTGGAAAGTCGTCTTTTCCTCGTCTTCCTCCGCCATCTGTATTTGGTGGTATCCCTTGTAAGCATCTAAGAAACACTTGAAGGGATATCCGCAGAGAGATTCGACTTTCCAATCGATTTTCGGAAGGGGATAACAGTCTTTTGGGCAAGACTTGTTTAAATCTGTGAAGTCCACACACATCCTCCAGCTGCCGTCGTGTTTCTTTACCATGACTGGGTTTGAGAGCCAGTCGTGGTAGTGTACTTCCCTCATGATTTTGGCTTCCACTAACTTGGTAACTTCCTCCTGGATTGCTTTGTTCCTGTCCGGTGCTTGCCCCCTTCTTTTTTGCCTTATGGGTTGGCATCCTTCGTGGATGTTCAAGCGGTGTTCCGCTATGGATCTTGGAACAACAGTCATATATGTCGGTTTCTAGGCAAATATATCCAAGTTATCTTTGAGCAGGTTGCAGAGTTCCATTCTTCCTTTTTCGGATAAGCTTCCGCCTATCGTGACGGTTTGCTCCGTATACTCTGGGTGGATTGCTACTTTGATTCCTTCTATGGCCGTTGGTTCTCTTGGTGGAAGGGCATTTTGTGTTTCTACCACCATTCTGCATTTCGCTGGTATTATGGTGTTGTTGCGGATTGTCACTATTCCTCCTTCCACTAGGAATTTTAGCATTCCGTGAGCGGTAGATGGTACCGTTGTATGGTGACGGGGATCTGATGACCATGAAGTTCATCAAGGCGCTCGTTGAGTGCTCTCCGTCTCCTAGATTCACCGTTAGTGATATTTGCCCCCAACGGCCAGGATATTTCGCCGTTGAATCCTATGAGAGGGGTCGTTGATGGGATCATTTGATTTTTTTATTTTTGGGTGTAGCTTGTTGAAGCAGTGCTCGTAAAGCACTTCCAAGGCCGACCCCCCGTCCACGTACATGCGATGGATAAGGTGCCCTTCTACTTCCGCTTCAATCACAATTGGGGTTTCTTGTCCGCCATTGTTTCTGAGAGGTGAAAAATAAATTTCTTGGTCCGCGGAGAAGCTCTGAGTGGTTTTCTGCCTTGTTATTCGTTGCCATAGTTGGACCATGAAGATTGTCGTAGCTTTTTCCTTGTTAAGAGCTTCCCCTTTCTTTGCGGTTTTTGTTTGCTTACCTCTTTTTCCTCCTTGTCTTATTTCTTTAACCAAGTGTGATAACTGCCCTGACTTGACCGTCTCTTCTATCTGCTTCCTAAGATGGATGCATTCGTATGTGCTGTGACCCTTATTCCTATGAAACTCGCAGAACTTGTTCTTGTTCCTGTTTTCCGCGGGGCCTATCATAGGCGGCAGTGCTTTGAACTTTACAGTTTCCATTGCCAGGATCTTTTTCGGTGTCTTCGTGAGGGATGTGAAACGATCTTGCCACCTACTCGATTTATGTTGGCTTTTGAAATCCAGTCTTTTGTAAAAATTTGGACTGTGGCTAGTTTCGTGGTGCTTTTATGCCGGCGGTACATGTTTCTTTGATTGATTGGCAGCGGCTACCTTTCCCCTTAGGAAGGCTATTGTCACACTCATCATTTCGTCAACGGACTTTGGAATGTTGTCATTTAGTTTTTTGATTAAGTCTAGGTTGGTGATACCGTGCATGAATCCCGATATCCTCATGCATTCTGGTGCTCCGCTGACATGCATGCTTTCTGCTTTGAATCTTTCCATGAAGGCTTCCGTTGTCTCTCCCTCCCTTTGCTTGATATGATGGATTTCCACATGATCGTTTTTGTACTTCTTTTGTTGCGAGTAGTTCCCTGGGAATGTTTTTCATAACATTTCATAGTTATCGATGGATTCAGGTGGGAGTTTGTCGAACCAGACTCTGGCGGAGCCGATGAGTGTAGAGTTGAACATGTGACACCAGGTGGGCATTTCCCACCACTCTATTTTTTCGGCTGCTTGGAAGATCTTTAGGTGATCGTTTGGGTCCCCTGTGCCGTCATACGTTTTTATGTTGACCGGCATACTGGTCCTTTTGGGGACTTTGAAATTCTGAATTCTTGTCGTAAATGGATCAGTTTTCTCACACAACCAAGGTTTGGATAAATCATCTTCATAGCTTGGCCTATGATTCTTGGACTTCAGTGTCCGCCCTGATCGTGATCACTTTCTGAGTGGTACCGTTCTTGGTCCCGAGTGCGCGGCCTGTGACTTGCGCGATCAGCGGCGTCCCATTCTTCTTTAATTTCCTGCTGACGTTCACTGGAGCACGTGACGTAGCTTCGAATGAGCTCCCTAGCGTCTTTTTTCCTTTGGCTAGGGTTTTCCACCGACCTGCTGGTACTCCTTTTTCTACTCGCGTGCCTGTGTCGTGGTGCGACATCCGGCCCCAGTCGTGAGTGGACGCTTCTTTTTCTTTCTCCCAACCGTGTGAAGACATCTTTGTCTCTAGGGCCTAGCCTGGTGAACACTGTGGCGCTCACTGGGCTTCTTCGGCGGGTTGGTTTATCTCTTTCATGCTTTAGCCTGGAGAATGCGCTCGCGGTTCGCGAGGAACGTGTCCCTCTTTACGCGGTGACCGGACTTTGTCTCCTTCTTTTGGGCTTCCTCTTTCTGTTGCATGATTCTGACTCTGAGAGTTGGGTGTGCGAGTTTCAATGGGAGCTTTCGCCATAAGTTAGGCGCGTTTGTACGCCCTGAAGTTTTTCTTGGTGAACTTTTTCTGCCATGATTGGCAGGATCTGATTGTAGTGTTTTTCACAAATTTCCCGAAGCTTATCCGCGGGGAGGCACTCAGAATTACTACCGGGTGTTTGCTTACTCCCCTTGCCGGCTGTGTTCCGGACTGCGAAATTAGCTAGGGTTTGGGCTTGATTTGCCGGTTGGCTCATTTTTTTTAAGTTTTTAGGACGTAGTTGTGTTTGGTCTCACGGATGGCGCCAACTTGTTAGTACAAAATTAGTGTGATTTGGTTAAGAGTGGATAGCGGGGCTATGAGCTCATTGTAGGTGGAATAATTGTACTAAGTGAATATGAATTGAGGACTTCCTGCTAAGAAAAATAGCACTGTTAGCCTTATCGCGAGAGGGGGATCCCGTGATTAAGCTCGGGTGTGAGAGTAAGTATTGGTTATAAGTAGTAAGTGTGTAATGGGAGCGGAAGTCATACCGTTAGAAGTGTTTGAATGACTTCTTATATAGGCGAATGTCACTGTCGGACGTATGGGTCATGGGGCGAGGTTCCTCCTATTACCCCGTGGATAATAAGGTTGTTGCTGTGAGGTCAACGTCGGTGATACTGTCACCTTTTTGTAGCGTAGCAGCTTAGGTTATGGTTATCATCGTTTGTTATCCGTATTAGGAACGTTGACGTTCTTCCCCGATGTCCCATGTTCTGTTTCTTACTACTTTTGGTTTAGTCACGGGTGACTATCTGTCGTGTAGCGGTGCGTGGTTAAGGGGTCGCGGAGCTCGTTCTCCTTGCCGCTGTGTGTGGATTATGATCCTCGCGGAGCTGCGGAGCTCGCGCTCCTTGCGGCCGTGTGCCGGTTATACTTCTCGCGGAGCGGTTTCCTTTCGGGTGTTAGGCTTGGGCCTATTGCTTATTGTGTGGCCTGGGCTTGCGGCCTCGGTTGATACTATACGTTATCACCTATGCTATTCATTAGTTAAGCAGTCTACTTGTAATTACTTTATAGGTGATGTTGAGTCGGATACGACATTTTTAAGTAATTGGGGTCACACAAACGATATAAAGATGTTGTCCAACATAAAGAGAGGTTAAATATTTGCCTGCAGAATAGTTAATACGCTACATTTATTCTTACTAATTTGGACATTGCCAACATAGAAATTAATGCACATTTCATGAAACACAATATCAAACACACCACAAGAATTCAAACTGATCATATCGACGACGAATTACAAAACATGACATTATGCATGAAGTCAATTAAGCAGTAACAACACACCAAAAAATAAGTGCCTAGCCCAGCAAGACAAAAATAATACAAACCATTCAATAAATGAGATACATGAGATAAAAAAAACCAACAATCGCTCAACTATGCATTATGTCAAGGAGAAATGTCACACTTAGAGGGTTCTCGAGCCCACTTTTCACATCAAAGGTACATAATTCTGGTTCTTCAGATTCACTCGAATGATTATTATTGAATTTCTTTTTAAATATACTCGATTGATTAAATGTTGTTTTCCCTTCATTTGTAAAACACGGTTCATTTCATATTCTTCCAATAAAATTTGCAGTCACTCCTGTTACCGCATGCCATAACTTCTTTGCAGCCTTGCTAACTGAAGCTCCACCATTATGTTTGAGAATCTCCTTTGATGTGAACACATTAACTGGTCCGATACCCCACCACGCAAAAATATATCCCATACCTTCATTGCATTCTCACAAAGCACTAAAGTGTGATCCACATATTCTTTGTTGTTTTCACACCACGGACACATGATAGAGTTCATATCGATGCACTTTTTATCAAGCTCCATCCGAACTAGAATTTTTCCTTTCAACGCTCTTCACAAAATCGTAACCTTTCGAGGTATTAGATTGTTCCAGATTGTTTGGTCTAAATATTCAGCCCCATTAGACCTCAAATTTGCAACCCTCTTTGTTAACCCTTTAACAAAAAGGGTTGCATATCTTTGTTTATTTCTTAAGGTTTTTGGTCTCGTCTTAACGGTGGCGTTCACCGAGCGTTATTTTTTGTTGGTGTTTGAATGTTTGTTTGTACTAGCTTCTTGCTAGTTTTATTTTAATATATTATGTCGTTAAAAAAATCATCGAAAATAGCATATTTAATTTGTTGATCGGTTTACACACAACAAT
>BQNB010091817.1:15043-26776 GCA_026074375.1 Tanacetum coccineum | reverse complement strand
GAAACCTACGGGTTGGATGAATGTAACTAACCAATTGATTCATCAGAAAAACACATTTTATTATCAATAGAAGAGATCCATAGAGGATCATTGTTTTAGTAATTCTTTAATTCTGTTGTTTATATTCCGCATAAACAATAGTTTCGATTGTTAGAGTTTCTCTTAGAGTTGCTTGTGATTACATAAGTGCTCTACAACCTTAACAGGCGTAAAGATCTATCTAGGGCTAGACCTACATATGTTGTAGTGATCTTTGACTTTTAGGCTTCGACTTGTATCTTTGACTTGATAGAATGTGATCTTGAACTTCTTGAGATCATCAACCAAACATAACCACTTTTACATCGTCTTGTAATCTTGCCATCTCGTGATTTTGTGACTTTAGACCGACATGCTCATACTTTTCTTGATATAATAACTTGAAAGCTTTAAGGATGCATTTATCTTGAAGTTCTTTAACTTTAACACTTCGTCACTTCAAGAAAGGCATATAGTATCAGAGTAGCTAAAGTCTTGAATCATGTACTTGAGCTTTCATGATGTCTTTATAAATGTCGGTCGAGTATGAGCATGCGGCTATAAATCTTTGAGACTGATAGAACCAGGTACCTCCACGTCCATCTTTATATGTTCCTGAAATAAAACAGTTAGCAATAAATCTAGGGGAGAAATATGGCTTTGTCATTCACCTGTGTTTGGTTGGAGTAACCTTAGAATCCGTGAGGATTGACCTATGATCAAGTAGACTCAATTTAAGAAGAATCTCCTTGACAGGATTTCCAGTTGAAGTATTGAATCTTTTTAACACATATGTATTAGATTCATCTTACTCAACATGTTCTCATTATCGGAACGTCTCAAAGCAGACAGCACGGTATGAGTGAACCATCGAGTTACTATCTCACCGATTGAAATAAAAATTGATTTGAAAAACCAATCGACGTTTCACTTGCTAAAGTGTTTTTGTGACACATTGAGAGTTTTAAGCATTTTAAAATTCATCAATCGTCAATTCATATACTGGAACAAGTTTAATTCTTATAGAATCGCGCCATCGTTTCTTTCTAGTTATCATAAGCTTGATTTGTATATAATCGCACAAGTTACCTACCATGAGCTTGTTTGATGTTGGCTCAAGCCGGTTTCCATCTTCACTATGACTACTTATGTATCACTCGGATGTTCTAGCAAAATCCCAAGGATAATGCATAGGACTCTTATTTTATTTTCTTGTTATTCCCATGGTGTGACTTAGCAAGCATAATTTTGACAAGTGTCCTAATGAGATTTATGGATGATGTCTTTTGGCTCTAGACTTAATAGTGCACATTAGTTTTAGTGATCAAAGGCTGGAGCAGACTGCCACCTTTTCAATATCAACTAACTCGGAGAAAGAAAGTTGATAGAAATGCGTGTAATCTCTGTGAGAAATGAAATAGAAATCTTTTGAGAGATTTTGAGTGGCTAGGGAGGGTTGTGCATTGCATCACTGGGTCCATGATGTTAGTCTTCAATATCAGCAATCATCTTTGTGATCCTTGACAGCAGATGTATTGACCCGGTTCTTGCCTAAGTGTAAGGAGGGCTTCTTTCTTTTCACCCTATATCTTAAGTTTTCTTTTTAATTCTTCAACCCCTTCAGCGCTTACCAAGACTTCATAACTAGTACCTTGTTAGGTTTGTTCCAGTACTAGCTCTATCTCAGTCGGCACTTTTCCTTAATTCTCACTTTTAATCCTTTTTTCATACCTAAAGACTACTAACTATCTAGTAGAATATCCCTAGGTAGATCCCTCTGGTTCTGGCTGGATCATGGGAATGGATACCTAAACTTAACCACCTTATAGCTCCAATGCGGTAATATAAATGGTCAGTCTTTGGTACTTCCATATTTCCGCCATCACTTAACTATTTGCTCCCCCTTTATATGTGCATCGATTAATCAAAAGAGTTTAGCACATACGTGGGAAGGCGTACACTTAAGATCATAAAAATCATATTATTAGCCATATATTTTAATCACATTTTCTCCTCTTATCAAAAATGTCAAATCTCTTGATATTTTGGATATCAATTGATTCAAATATTCATGGTTTCAGGGAAAAATGTCCAATTATTAACAAGCCGATAATTAGAGCATCTTAATGCTCCCCCTTAAATTATGAGGGTATAATATGGTGTTTGAGTATGTTAATTTAAGAATTTTTGAATTTCTAAGAAATTCTTAAAAATTCATACTCAAACACTATATAAACCTATTTTTAAGTCTACACTACATATATACATATTCACAAGTTTATGAAATATACGAAATGACCTTATGATGACGAACACAATATTACAAAGTCATATTGTTCATTGAAGTAGCCAGAGGTCAGTTCCGTAGTGCCTTCCACCAACAAACTTTTCGAGACTCCTCATTAACCTTCTTTCTTTCAACTGCTCGTCAATTGCCTTGATCATGATATTAGCTCTTTTCTTATCCAATCTACTCCAACGTCTCTTAGGCAGCTATTCCATTAGGATATTCTTTGTTATGTCATCCAGCGATGTTCGAATCCTAGTTAATGTCCTATCACTAAACTTGTAAAGTTCGTCTGATCGCATCAACCTGTTTCTCCCATTGTTGTCGACATAAAGGAATCCTTAAGGGTCTTGGTATGGAGTGTACGGGTCTCTTTTCTTGATGTCAGATATGGTAGTTTGTGGCTTGGTGACGTTGATCTTTTTATGGTAACTTTCAATTCCGAGTTGAAGATCTTTGACTCGCTTTTGAATAACTAAGCTTCTGATGAAAATTCTTAATGCTATTGTGAAGTTAGAAACGTCATCGCTCGAGAGATTTATAAGCCGATTTTAAACAACAATGAGAAGCATATCTTCAATGTCATTGATACGAAGACGTGGAAAGTCGCCTTCCTTCAATCTATAAAGGTCGTTGTCGGCTTTTCTTACAACAATCTCTTTCAGATACCCATATCCATGTTTTCTCATTACCTCGACATGAGTTACCGCCAGAATACGCTTCGTGGAATATAAATCATGTCTTGATTGCAGGCCTCGTGCATACCTATAGAAGGACTTACGTTGTTCTCTTCAGTGTGAGATTCCCTATGATGCATGTTTATCATAGGCAACTTTAACAGGAACCCATATATCTAGAACCATGTCTTCAATGCCTGCAAGATCATATTGAGCAGCCTTTGTCTTTGTGAGAGAATTCATGTAGGTCATAGTCAAAATACCTCCTTGCAGATACTTGAGATCGTTGTTGAAGAAGTAATCAACAGGTACTTTTTGACGATTTCTACTCATAACTAAAGGTAGGGGTTTGGTAAGATCAAATGGATAGTCACCGCCTTCTGGATTTTCCCAATCAAGTTTTTCTAAAAGAGCCTTGTAACATTCTTCAAAATCATATTCCAACTCAGCATAATTGGAACGTGTGCCTTTGAGAAGTCTGAACGCTGGTCCTAACAGTGTTTCTTGAGTAAGATTGTTGATTTTCAGGCCATTCATGATGAATGCAGAGAAGTCTATTGGAGTGCTCATCAATTCATCAAAGGTCTTTGACGGTTTATCAGCAGATGATGCAAGAGTCATTAACCAGCTTTGATTTTGTCCTTGTTGTGGAGTCTTGCCAATATTCCAATCAGGATCATTAGGTTCTTGAGGTTGTAAAGGTTTGGTGAACCAGTCACATTTTGATGCAACCTTTTTCTTAGGCTCTTCATTATCATTACTCAGGTTGTCCTCTTGATCTTGTGGTATATCCGAGTCTCCAACCTTAAACTCTGGTTCCTCTGACTGAACAGACTTTCCAAAAGATTTAGATTGAGACTTGTCGCCTTTGGATGAGCCGGACTATGATTCTTTAGCTTTAGGACCTGTTGCTAGTGCTGCATCCTTGCCAGTATTCCTCTTCTTTAACCCTCAGTCTGATCCAGCGGAGGGATTTTCATCTTTATCTTTATCTTTGCGGCTTCTCTTCAACGAATACACTTTATCATAAGTAGAGAAGAAAGTCTTGTCGAGTTCATAAGACTTTTTTAATCCTTCATAGCAATCTATGTGTTTAGGAGCTGCCAGATATGATTCACTTTTATCCATTTTGTCGATCAGAATCTTCTTTAACTCAAATTATGTAGGCATTGCAGCAGCCTCATATGAAGATTGTAGATGAGAACACTCCTTGGCTAGAACAGCATGTTCAAGTGACTCATTAATCATGCATTGGATCTATGGAGGAGCAAAGTTAGACATTTTCAGCGGCATAATCTGAGTAAGTTTAATGTTGACTTGCTCAGTGATCCTTGCAGTGAGTGATGCCAAGAGGAAGTTTATGAATTCATCTCTGGTTGCTCCTAGCTTCACATCTAGATGTTCATCAACTAAAGTCGTCACTTGAGTGTGGAGAGGATCCTTTTTGAGCTCAACAACTTCTTGTTCTAATGCTGTGACTCGGTTGTTGAATTGGAAGACTAATGCGAAATCTGGAAGTGTTGATGGAGGATTTGTAGCTTCAGTTATTGGTGGTGGTGTGGGAGTTGACAAAAGTGATGGAGGAGTGAAGGATTGTAATGATTGTGGGATGACAGTGGAGAATACATGTGAAGAATCAGAGATAACCGAGATAGGTACTGTAAGGAGTGTAGGTGTCTGTTGGCTAGGTACTTCGTGATGAACAGGGACGTCTAATGGAGAGATAATTTTAGCTTCTGTAGTGGGAATATCTAAAAAGTTTAAGAATTTAGCTGCCAAGTCTGATGAACGAGAAGAGCTAGAGACTGGAACTTCAGTCTTCTGTGGAACAGTAGAAAGTGTCACATGATCATCTTTTATGACTTGAGAGATCTCTGGATTTTCATTCCCTTGTTGAACATTAGTCATTGCAGCATCGGTACCCTCCTCTTGAACATACCCTTTATCAGCATCAACTGGTTCATTCATCCTTATATCCACATCATCATATAGCATACTTGTAGTATAATCAATCTCTTCATCCTCACCACCTTCTACTTTATCTGCAATCTTTGCTTCATCTTCATCATCAGAATTATCGGACAGAGTTTTAACAATCTCCTCTTCCTCTTCATCTTCATCATCAAAATTATCGGACAGAGTTTTCATCATCTTCTTCTTGATCAGTCTCAGAACCAGATTCATTTTCATTAGTTTCATGCTCAGAATCTGACTCATCTTTATTATCTGATTGGGATTTGTCATCATCACTGTCTTTATCTTGATCACTTTCTTCACTTCTAGAGTCTTGATCATTATTGCTGTCATCATCATCATTTCCCCAAGACTCAGCTTCACTTTCAGATGATTCTTCTTCCGTCACATCGAGAACCCCTGGTTTAACACCAGTTCCTTCATTTGTAACAGAAGGTTTAACTATTAAAGCACTTGGAGTAGGTTTGGTAGCAGTACCAGAACCACTTGGATGAGTCTTGTGAAAGTCCCTCATACTCTTCTTTCTAACTTCTTCATACTGAGTTTCTTTAGTTAATGCCACATCAGATAACAACTCAATTCCTTTTCCTCTAACAACATCCACCTTTTCCTTCTTCTTAGACACTGGTATCTCAGGAGTTTCCCTAATAAGAACGCCTCTTGCTAGAGCCTGAGTAGACTTCTTTGCAGGTCTCTTTACTCTCTTTAAATTTCCTGTAGGTTCTTCAGTTGAAGCTGGGACAGTAGTGATTTAGGAGAGGCTGGCTTCTTGAACTTTTTCGCCTTTTTAGGAGGTGTAGCACCTGAAGCAAAACCAATGTAAGTCTTGTACGCTTTGGTTTCCTTCATCTCCGGACTAGTCAATGATTCATGAAGTATAGCACCATAGATTTAAGTTTCTTCTCTTACAAAGACAAATCTTAAGGTGTTTATCAAGTAATCATCCTTGGAGGTGTGCATCTCGATCTTATTTCTCCAAGAGAGTGTCTTGTCTTGAGTAAAGAAGTAAAGAATGGTAACTTTGGTAAATCGAGGGTAGTACATCTTATCTTGCTTTTTGTAGGCTTTGTTGTCAATCTGGTTGATGAAGTCTTCCTAAAGTAGTTCAACATAGTCTACATTCTTCTGATGGTACATACCCTAAAGGATTTGTGCTCTAAAGAGACGAAGCTTATCAAGACCAGTTGTCTTTCCAGATAAGCTTCTATTAATGAGTGCAGCAAAAGTTCTCCAGGGTTGATGCATCTAATTAACAACAACATCATTGAGTGAATGGATTTCCCAGTGTGACCAAGATCTCTTAAGAAAGACATAATTTCTTCATCAGTAGGAAGTGCATCAAAATCTTGACCCTGAACTCTAGGGCAGATCTTAAAGATATCTCTGAATATTTCTAGAGTGAGTTTGAATCTTTTCCTTTTGTCTATCTTGAATCTGTAGAAAGTGACATGCTTGTAAACAGAATCCCCGAACTGATGCATGTAGACTTCTGGAACATCTACAGTGATGAGGAATGCAGAGTAGCATGGAGTGAGAGCCAGAGCATCCTGAACAACTTGAAATGTGGGCTCTCTTTAATTCTTTCCATGATTAAGTCTTCCATTGCATTTTCTAATGTC
Source organism: Tanacetum coccineum (assembly GCA_026074375.1). Taxonomy (NCBI): domain Eukaryota; kingdom Viridiplantae; phylum Streptophyta; class Magnoliopsida; order Asterales; family Asteraceae; genus Tanacetum; species Tanacetum coccineum. Next base: position 20,201 of record BQNB010091817.1, on the reverse strand, counting down.
AAGTCTTTTCTCCTTTGGAACAAGTTCAAGATCAAGTTTTGCTTGTTGATCAGTGATGGAAGACATGATTCTGCTAAGAGTTATCACATACAATTCATATACAAGCAAATATGTATCACTGAAGGTCAATGCAAGACAGATTTACACAAGGAGTTATGAACACAGATACTTGGCAAACTATGAACACACATGAAACTAAGAGAAACACATACTCAGACATCACACTAACTATAGGCAATCTATAGAAATCAAGGCAATCACTAAGGCTTTCTGTTAGAGATATCATTTCATCACCATAAACACAAAAATAAGGAAAAGATTTTTAGAGAGAGAAAGAACTAGAGAGAGACAAAGAGCGAAAATAGATGGTTACTTGCACTTAGAAAAGAAAAATGAGAAGCAACACCCTCTCCACACTTGGAGGGGGCTTTATATAGTTACAAGAGATGAAACCCTTCTTAGGTTGTTGGGCTTGACTTTGGGCCGGACCTATGACTAATGGACTTAAGCCCGACACCTAGGCCTAATTAGCTTAGATAAATACCCGTAAAATAAGTTTTTCTTATACAAGACTCGGGAATATTTAATGACCATCACTTTAATAAAAACACGGCTAACAATCTCCCCCTAAGGGGTGGTAATTCAATTGTGGATCCTTCTTGTGACGTCTTAAGTCTTGGAGCCTTGTATTCTTAGGAATTATTTTTAAAGTTCCATTTGCATGCTTGTGATCTTGGATCTTGATCTTTAACTTGATATTCTTTGACAAAATACTGATATCGTGTTCTTTGGCCTTGATTTGTCTTGACTACTGAGATCTCTGAATCTTTATCCTTGAATCTTTATACCGCCTTGCAATCTTGTGTCTCTACCCTCATGCTCAAGGTCTTGAAAGCTTGCTAACGATCTCCCTCAACATTTTCTTTAACATGATTACTTGTACCACATCATGGTAGGAGTAGTACTTGATCCACTTGTGAGATATATCTTTGTTATTGTCCGACAATCTTGTCAAAAATGTTCTTTTGAGAGAGTGCTTGTACATTAGAGATTGTGGAAGACTTTGATAGTATAACACCCTGTGTTTTCAAGTCATTAACGACGTCAACAAATCCGCAATGTACTTTTTTGTAATGTACGTGTTCACTTTAAATCATAAGCGATAGGTTAAATCGCGTACGCCAAAAATTAGCGTTCAATGTAAACGGGCATCAAACAATTAAATGTTTACATCAAGCAAGGGTTATATAATTATTTTGAGGATAATTATTAACTTTGTTCATTTTATTTTTATCGGATACGTAAAGTGTATACGTTTCGCGATAAATTGCGTTTAGGCACTCCCGGAACCACCAAAACTTTTCTACGCTTCAACAAATACCCACATTTATACCCAATACATAAAATTTACTCAAATATATCATATATATCACATGTATGCCGAAATTCTTGCAAAATATACAAGTAATATAGCAAAACTCTTCCATTTGGTCAAATGAACAACATACCTCATTAAACCACACCATACCTTGTTTATTTGACCAAAGACCAAGACTTTGACCCATAGACCCATCCCTAAGACCAATGACCCATCCCTAATACCTTACCTTGTCTCCTTGACTAAGTCTTGCACCTTATATACATGTATCTTCTAGTAAGAGAAAGCATACAAGTAACACTTAGCCAAAATTCAACAAAAACTCTTCCTTTGTTCTCTCAATAGGCCACGGCACAAACCAAGCCCCCAACATAATCCATAGCAATTTTTCTACAACCCATACACACTTATACACATCCATTATAAGATATTCTAAGGTGATCCCAAGCATTGGCTAACCTTTTTCAAGTATTAATCAAGAAAAGTGAAACTAGGGTTTTAAAATGGAAAGCTAGGGTTTTATATCTAAACAAGGGTTTAGATACTTTGGTTCATCATCTTACATCATAATAAGGTTATCTAAAAACCTTCATGTCTTTACTTTCATCATTTTTATATGTTTACATGTTTTATATAACTATATCACCACTTAGGATTTTTAATATGTAAAACGAATTATCACTTATGTTTATGAATTTACACACTTTTCTTATGTCATATTGTTATATATATCATGGAAAAATGGATTAATAAATATGTTGACATGTTGTTTAAGTATAAACATGATTTTGTATAAATTTGGGTTTATAAAGTTAATAAAACAAACTCTTTATAAATGAACACACTTGGATAATAAAAGGGTGATTTGATTTCGACTTCATACAGTAGGTTTGACATTACATAAAAATAATACGCCTCATGACGATTCCAAAATGATAAGAAACTCGAAAAACCGATTTATAACGAAAAAGATACGTTAGTTACGAGTTTACGACGAGAAATACTTTTATAAAACTATTTTTATAAAATTTACTATTCATTACAGAAAGTGATATTTTTAAAACATCAAAAATATGATATAACTTTTAATTACGAGATCGTACTCGAAAGAATCGTTAAAAACGGAGCTATAACGAATAAAATACGACGTTTACGAGTTTACGATAACAAAAACTATAAAAATAAGTATATATCTGTTATGAACAGTAAAAATCACTATTCATCAGAAAAACTAAAATTTTAAAAATGTTATATTTTGATAACTCGACTTAATACGAAAATGTGGGCATAAGAAACGTAAGAAACGGGCTTAAAACGAGAAAGTTACGCATTATTTTCTAACTTGTGCACTATTTCCTGAGGTGAATAGTGTTGGTTCGTTTTTAAAATAAATTTTTGCGAAACATTTTAGAATCATTTATATAATATTTATACATGTCTTAAACTTTATAAATATTATTTTACAAAGACAATTGAATTATATATTCGATTATACGAGTTCAAATACACGAATAATATTTAGCAAATGCAATTTAAATATTATTTCGCAAACACGAGTAGACGGTGATGTAGCTATATAGAATCATACGTTGTATTAGTTATCAAAGTACTATATTACTAGGGAGTTTCATAATGATGAGGCCTCTTCGGGGTGGCGTATCGACGAGTTGTTGGATTTACGATTTAAAGTATCCTAGCTCCTCATACTACACATACACGACCTCTTAATTATGATAGCCCGAACGATAGTATGATGAGCTATACGACCTATAAATAATCAAAGTGTTTAGTACTTATACGACCTATATTGGATTAGGTTGCCTTCGGATTCCTTCGTGACGCATTTTTCTATTGTGATATACTTTGTTGATTTCCATTCACTCAAGGTGAGTTCATAGTCTCGCATTTAAAATCTTTTCAATGTTTTATAAACCCGCGTTGAAAAAAAATGCTCGTATACAAACTTAATAGATTTTACAGACCGCCGACAGCGCAAGAGTTAGGACGCGCGTATGCTATATAGCGAGTATATTTTGAGTTCAATAGGGCCCCCTGGAGAGATAACCCATGATTTGAGTATGGAGCAAACTCTAGCGATTTACAAACTTGTATATTTTACTACAGTACAATTACCTTTCAATACTTTGTGAGTTCATAGTCTCGCATTTCAATCTTTTTAATGTTTTATAAACCCGCGAGGGGAATACATGCTCTTTTACAAACTCATATATTTTACTACAGTACAATTACCTTTCAATACTTTGTGAGTTCATAGCCCCCTTTTTACCACTTAATTGTTTTACAAACTCTACGGGGTGAATTACATTGCTTGTTTTACTTTGGACACAAGTGTTTTCAAAATTGTATGCTATCCAGATTATTGCATGAATGCTATTGCCTAAGAGCCACAATTACTGGTGCAAATCCATTATAATTACGATTACTGGTGCAAATCCATTATAATTACGATTACTGGTGCAAATACGATTACTGGTGCAAATCCGTTATAATTACGAACTCTGGTGCAATTCCCTTATAATTACGAATACAGCTTCGAGGTCATGAGCTTAGTGCAATAATACAAGTGTTGGACATGATGAATGTGTTTCTCTTGTCTACCTTACCTATTTTGGACTTCGGAATACGTACTTAGTCCACCATTTACTTCGATCTTGTGGTCCACTTTTAAATACTTCTTGATTTACTGAATCACTACTTGGATTTCGGATGGATTTCGGAAATAACACTTTTAAATGTTGTAACGCTACTTTTCTTCTGAAATATTTCTTAAATTATTTCAATATTGCTTTTTACTTAAACCTATGAATTCACCAACATTATTGTTGACGTTTTAGCATGTATTTTCAGGTTACTATTTTGCTAGTGGAGCATTGGGAGCATTCGAGTCGCGCGGATATATATATTTTTGAAGGCTTAATAACTTGAGTACTATTTGACAAACGTTTTGACAATGTTTTCTAATACATTATAAATGAAACCTGTGCAACTCTGATCTTTTATTAAATAGAATATGACTTTATTTAAAACGTCCATTTTAAGGTCGTTTTCCGTGACTTGTGTTTTGTGCCCTGAAGTAGCACCCCAATGTTACCATTCCGCTGCGTTGTACCTGATTTTTGGGGGTGTTACAGGTAAGTCCTCTTGACAATAACGAAATTGACTTTAAAATATCATTTGACGAATCCGACGATGAAGATTACATGGTAATTTTTGACGAAAATTCATTTTCTTATAAAATAATTTATGTCGATAATTTGAAAACGGATTCGAAAAATGAGAATGATAAAGTCAATATGCCATCATCTTCGTCACCAGAACCTACGATTGGTTATATTGATGATTTAGACTTCTTTAAGGATTTTGAGAATGAATTCCCAGCCATCGCTTATTATAACAACCCATAATTTTCATAAATGTAAATATCCATCTATTAAGTTAGATGATGTACAATCTATCAGTTATATATGAACTCACCTTTTTCAGGGAAATTTTTCGTTTTATTACATTACATTACTTTGCCAATATCTCAATATGCAATATAACCTGGATAACTCAAGTTAACGGACTCAGACAACCTACATATGGCAATCCTATCTTCATATATGTCAAGTCAATATCACAATATCATTATTACAAAGTACATTACTCATATGAGGTATCAATTACAACATCATATCAAAAATGGGCTTTAAACCATTATCGAATGCCCTAAACCCTAACCTCATGGAAGGGTTAACTCCTAAAGTGAATGTACAAGCT
>BQNB010091817.1:0-14079 GCA_026074375.1 Tanacetum coccineum | reverse complement strand
TGAAATGACACAGATTGTAACAACAAAAAAGATGTTATAGCGTGTGGCTTATTATTCCAACGTATTTATATATATATTCAAAGAAACAATGTAAATATCTTCTTTTACCTAGGACAAATGTTGCCGTACTCAAATATCTGCTTTTATCTTTCCAGGGACCAAAACTTACATTAAATTCTTGTTGAAAACAATGACAATGTCGCTCTAAATATTGCGATTTCCATCAATATTAGTACAAAAAATGTGTACCTTAGAACTAGCTAGTCTACTTCAAACAAACAAAAATTTAGAAAATAGATAACTTAAAGGACATGTAGTACTATTAGTACCTCATTGTTCATCAAAAAGAACAAAAAAGTACAAAACATTACATTTTAACTTTGTTAATAATATAACACAATAACACAGTTTTTTTTATCAGTTTCTGTTTCGTATTTTTTTGCCAGTTTAATACTTTTGACTTGGTAATCTTTATATTTTATGTTCTGTACTTTTAGTTTTGTAATATTTATAATAAAAAATTATAAAAATTAGAAAAAAAATTAAAAAAATAAGGAAGGTACAAATAGTGTTTTAGGGGGGGTGTTTACCACCTATCCCTGACGGACATGCATATGTTGTTGGTGTTATAATGAACGAGACAAACGAAGCGGGAACTTTATTCAAAATTATCAAACCAAATTTAAAGGCACCAAACATGAAATTTTCTACATCAAATGTACAAAGAAAACAAATGTCATTGACCCATATCTACTGAACTCCCATTAGAGTTTAAGTCACTTTATCTAACTCCTCCATATTGTAAATCAAATCCAAAATTCCAAACGCTATGGATACTAGCCTAATTCAAACAAACTACCTATTGTTCGGTTTTAAAGTGATTACAACTTATGATATTAAGTTAATCACTCTCCATGTTAATCATTTGATGTAGGGTTTAAACGGTTTATAGTAATAATACATAACAGAGTTAAAACACACAATAAGGTTTCTCAACGTTTAAAAATTCTGAAATTAATCAAAGAATTCTGACAAGGATTGTTTGCGAAATATCAATCCTAGTTGAATGAAAATTTAGTGATCTCCTGCGGTGACTTAAACACTGTTGGGAATTCACTTTTACGTGACGACATTACAGAATTACCATAGTTTATCATAGTCACATACGCGAGGACTAGAATATGAAACTATGTATAGTTTAGAGGCGTATGGGCTATATATACCCCTCTATGGCTTCCATAGAGGGGTTGAGTCATTATTTTGGTGTTGAGTCATTTTGTATCCTTCATCCATTTTCCATCTAATCACAAGTCCATCTTCCATCTCACTACTTTCTCTCACTAAAATGGCTATTATGTGGTTTGACTCACCAAGACCACCGGATCATAGATTACATGAATCTGTCAATTGGTATCAGAGCCATGGCAACATACTCTTGGGTCGGTTTTGATTTTTGTCCGATTGGTTTCTTGGTCTCAAATATGGTTCGGCTGAGTGAGCTTATTTTTTTTCTATTCGGCTTGTTTTTTAAATTTTCTTATTTTGTCAATTTTGTGTTACAGTAACCAATAACTAGTGTCTTTCACAACATTGGATTCGTGGGCTATTGGGCTTTTACTGTTCACGATTTTTTTTCCTTCAATAACTGATTCTGAGCTTATATTGGTTTCTAGTATCTTTGGTTTGAAAAAGAAAACATAAAGGGTGCGTATTTGGTTTGACAAAAAGGGTGCGCTTTGTGTTGTCAACGAAACAGATACCAAAAACATATCTTATTATTTGTGGGTTACGGAAAAAAAAACACAAAAGCTTTGTGTTTCTTTAAAGCAAACACGGTTTGTCTCTTTGGTAACGGTTTTGGTTCTTCTTTTAAAAGCTTATTTGAAGCTTATTGTGGTGAAGCGAGCTTATTTTGATCTTGGATTCTTTGTGGTATACGGCGGGTTGAAGACGGTACAAAAATCGTGCGCACAAGGTGTTTGCTATATTGTTGAAGTCGAACAAGCATTTTCTTGAGTGAAGCCGAACAACTCTCATGCCTATGTGAACCGAACTAGTTAAATACTTGATGAGCCGAACGTGTTCATTTCTTTGAGGCCGATCTAGTTGTTTTTCATAGAAGCACCGAACGAGTTAACCATTCAACAACCGAACTAGTTGTTTACTTAAGAAACCGAACTAACAAAGTTTTCATGGCAACCGAACGAGTTTAATCTTGCTCCACATCGAACTAGTCACATTTAAATAGAAAAACGAGAGTCCAAGTTTTTCATAGAACCGATCGAGTCATTTTCTTCATAAGCCGATCTAGTCACTTGTCTAACACAAACCGAACTAGTAAGTTTTTAGTGGGAGCCGATCTAGTCACTTGTCTAACACAAACCGAACTAGTCAAACTTCTTCACGAACCGAACTAAATCAATCAAGCTCAAATCTTACACGTTTAAGTTGTTTTTCGGTTTTTCCGTTTCTAGTGTCGGGTAACTACAGGACGTTAACTGTCTAACGTGTGTTCTCCCTCTTTTCATGACTATCATTTCGATCCACCGTGGTTATATTTGGATTTCAAACGACGATAATCCTGAGATGTTAAAAGATCAAAAAGTTCATTCGTTTTTTTTTCTGGTTTGCATTCTTTTTAAAGAATTTAAAAACGATACATGATGAAAAATAATTGGTGGGAAATTTTTATAGTTACAAGAATTGAAAGTTGTCACATGCAAAACACCTCACATGTTTACTAACCATTACACCATAAGTCCTTTGTTGGCTAAATAACCATCTTTGTTGCAACAACTTTACACCGTTAGTCCTTATTCTTTCAAAACAGCCCGTTAGCCCTCCAGATTTTATCATCCTAAACCAATGCTTGCATGCACCTCGATAGACTCTTTGCTATATATATATATATATATATATATATATATGATATTATGCATGCTTATCTTTTGATAAAATTTGCCTACATATGCTTCCCTCATAGAACTCAAGATAGTTGATATTGTGAAGTTGGATAATAAGTATTAGATGATTCATGATGAGATAGGATTGACTGAAAAAGGGAAATTTAGAAATTTTTAAATACAAGCATATCAGGAAATTCTGGAAAAAGTTTTCTGTCTCCAGAAAACGGCCCCCTAAAATACTGGGCGGCCCCCAATATATATGGGACCGCCGGGTAATTAAGGGACCGCCATCAGAGGTCACGGATTCTTCTACTGTGACCCCCTGAATTTCTGTGCAGTTGACCACTATCCCATCTAGGCCTAGCTATAATTTCTGCATTTTGACAAACACTTTTTGGAATCTAAAACTTCAAACCCCATGCCTTACTTCTTCAATCTATCTCTTCCACCTTAAATCATGAACTCTTCTCTATCCCTTCATCAATCACATTTTCCTTCACCTCATTCTACCATGAATTCCACAAATGCTTCCTCATCTAACCCTTCCAAGAAAATCAAACTCACCATAATCCCTCCTAGACAACTATTTGTCAACATATCTAGTGATGAAGATATCACCACCACACCTTCTCCTACAACAACTTCTTCATCTCCAACTCCTCCAAATGCACCATCAAAAACCACATACACTAATCAAACATCATCAAGTCAAGAAAACACATATTCTTCCTTTCACTCAAAACTTCAAATTTCACCACCATCTTCACATGAACCAAATTCTCCTCCTCACTTGATCCCTTTGCTTGACAACATTTTGGATGTTCCTCCTAGACCTCTAAATCCTCAACCACTTCAAAGTCATCCTTCCTTGGATATCAGACTTTCTTTGTCCCCAATCACTCCTCTTGATCACACTCATGACACTATATCACCATCATTACCACCACAACCTCAACCACCTATCATGGGCCATCCTCTTTTCTACAACTATCATGACTATCATGGGTCAACTTGCATATGTTGTTCTCACAACCGAAACCTTTTCTTCACCCCTAAGAGATGAGATGAACATCATGTTTGCTCATCTTGAATATTTTCTCGCTACCGCAATCACCTCACACTTTCCACCTCCACCTTGAAAAATCTCTAAATGTTTTCAAAAACATGTCACCCCAAACCTTTTGCTCAAAAAGTCATTCTCTATGAATCATGAATCATTTAAGACTTATGTAGTATTATTTCTCTTTATCTTGTATTAGCTCTAGTTTTATTTTATATTGAATGTATTAGTTGGATGTGCTAGTGTATGAGTTTCTTGTTGGTTGAATGAAACTCTTCTTTTGTTAAATTGAATACAATATGTTAATTTGAAAGATATTTGTCTTGCACTTGTACTTCTAACCTTGTTTTGTAGCACACAGTTTTCATAAGATCGACCCCTTGGTGCCTCGAACAAGGGGGAGCACACATCAAGGGGGAGTCTTGATATCGTCGGTTTTTTTCTTCCTTCGACAACTTGACGATCATTCTTTTTGAATTCGACAAAAAGGGGGAGAAATAGAACATAACTCATTTAATAATTTGACATCTTTAATTTTATTTAAAATAATTTTATATTTTGTCATCATCAAAAAAAAGGAGATTGTTAATACAAATAATGTCTAAAAACGTTATTTATATTTTTCGACCTCTCAATGTTTTGGTAATAACAAAATGTAAAACCATTTACAATAAAAATAAACGTTTACAAATTATCAAATGTAAAATTCTATTTCTAAGATTAGTGATCACTTAAGGTATGAACAAACAAAATAATTAAGCATGATTAGTGATCAAGAAAATATTTTTCTCTTAATCCTCACTTTTAATTCTACAAAAGTATTTTCTCAAAAATACATTTACAAAATATTTTCTAATTAAAATAAAAGTTTTATTAAAATATTTTCCATAACAGATACAACCTTCACCACAAAAAGACAAAAAAGAGAGTGGATTCTAGTGGCGGCCCCCTTATATATAAGGGACCACTGGGACCGCCACCAGATGACCGTTGTGATTCCTTGCCTATAAATACTGCTCCATTCCTAGTAGAAAAACATTCCTCTTTGCACGAAATTTTTCAGTCTTTTCTTTCTCTCTCTAAACCTTCTTTCTCTCACTAAAACTCTTGATCACTAACATACTTAGATCTTGTTTCAAGTGATCTAATCTCTTCTTCTCATCTCTTCCCTCTCATTCAAGTGCAAGAGAAGAACACTCGTATTCGTCAAGAAACGAAGTGTTAATTAGTGATCTATCCTCCTTTCTTCTAAGTACCAAAACTCTATTGTATTTATCTTGTGTATTTGTGTGATTCGGATATTGTGTAGATCCGATAGTGTAGATCTTGTGAGTGTGTATATCTTGTGAAGTGGTAGATTGGTTCTAGCTAAGATTAGGACTCGACATTTAGCTTAGTGTCAGAAAATAACATAAGCGACGTGTAAACGGTTTTCTTTGCCTAAAGGGAGCTTGTTGAAATAGTGAAATCTCTAGTAGGATACTAGGGGAGTGGAGTAGGGCGAAGAGGTGCTTCGTAGCCGAACCACTATAAAATCTCGGTGTCTTGGTTTAGTTGTTTCTTTCCTTATCTCTTTACATTATTATTGTTATTATTTAGTTTTCGTTTAGATAGTTATTGCTTGTTCATATTGTGACTTGATTGAACATATAACTCGGATCTATACATTTTTGAAAGTAAAATTTTAAACCGTAAAACAAATGTGTAAACTATTCAACCCCCCTTCTAGTTTCCACATAACTCTTCCCGTTTATTATCATTATTGCTTTCCCAATAATATATTTCTATGTTAATTGGTAAATCTCCTCCATCACATATGTTGCTACTTGGATTACAAGATGCCTAATATTGACGCTCATTCTCTTTTTCTTGCAAAATTGCCCTACACCAATGTTCCCTTTTTTCTTGAGGTGCCGAGTATTTTTTTCTATGTTTCCACAGTAAGTAACCTTGTATACTATTCTTCGTATGATATCCTGTATGTTTTATTACATAAGAGCAAAATCATCTGATTATACAAAAACCGTTAAGACTTCACAGGATTCAGAATCGTATAGGAATAAATCGTAATCAATTTCCTTAAGGTTGTCATCCTCTACGAATGTTTCGCTTTTTATCGAACGAACAGATTCAAAATTTGTTGTAGTAAAACTACTTCTCATTTTGAATATCACTTTTTCACTTCCAACTTCTAGAGAAATGGTTTTTCTGAATATATCAACTTGGGCGTGTGCGGTGGCTAGCAAGGGTCTTCCAAGAATGATGGGCATCCTAATGTCCTCAACCATATCAAGGATAACAAAATCAACAGGGAAGATGAATTTGTCAATTTTTATCAGAAGATTTTCTACTATTCCCTTAGGCGCGCATTTGGTGTTATCAGCCATCTCGATTAACATATTAATTGGTTTGAGTTTTCCTATGCCTAAACGTTTATACATAGAAAAGGGCATGATGCTGATGCTAGCTCCTAAATCTGCTAAGGCATTTTTGAAATCTAACTTCCCAATGGAACAAGGGAGAATGAAACTTCCAGGATCTTGTTCCTTAGGGGGCAGATGATTTTGAAGAAGAGCGGAGCACCTGGGATTCATTCTTATTTCATTATCTTCTTCAGTCCTAGGTTTGTTTTCTACCAAGTACTTCATTTGCTTTGCGTAATTATCGGTTTGCCTAATTTCTTTTAACAAAGGACGATTTATTTTGATTTTCTTTAAGCTCTCCATAGTTTGGTGCACCAATGCTTCCTCTGCGTGATGCTCTAATCGTTTAGGGAACGGTATCGGGGGTTCATAAGGATCAACATAATAGTTTACATTCTGCTTCACTTTTTTAGGTTCTTCTCTTTTCTTCTTTAGTGTGGCCTCAAGTGCTGCTACAGCTTCTGCCATTCCTGAATCGTCGGTTTCTTGTTCCTCGTCATCAGAAAATCCTGAGTTAGCAGAAAAGTATTCGATTTCCTCAGGGGAATAATAGAAGGGGGTGTATAATGGCAATCCACTTTCATAATAGATTGTCTTGCATTCTTTAAAATTTTTGTTGTTAGCTCGTCCTTCAACTTCATTAGCTAATGTTTTTTACCTTTCCATCAAGACCTTGGATAATTTTGTCGTGAGTTTCTCGGCTGGCTTCTGTACTTTAGTAAAATTTCTTTAACCATTCGTCTTGCTTAGCTTGTCTCTTAGATGCTTCCTCTATGTATTTATTGATTACTTCAGTTAGGCTGGGTCTTTTTTCTTCTGATGAGGGATGGTCATATCCTCCTTTATTAAATCTACCGTCATATCTGTTGTTTAGGAAAGGTCGACTGAATTCTCCATATTTAACTTCTTCCATTCCCTTAACTTCCTCATTAAGAGGACAGTCTTTATCAAGGTGAGCTCCTTCGCAGGTTTGGCATCCTACTTAAATAGCGTGAACATTCTCTTTTAGTTTCTTCATGTCTCGACCTAGGTTTTCTAATTAGTTTACGAGAGCAACAATCCCTTCAGAAATACTACCTTCAATACTTCTGTTGGATGACCTATCATGCTACTTTTGGGAGTGGTCTGCTATAGTCTGAATTGCCATTAATGCTTGAACAGGTGTCATGCCAGGAATTGGCCCTTGTGAGTCAAACAATTGGCGGTTCATGGCCCCTAAACCGTTATAGAAGATGTTTACCTTCTGATGGTTTTTGATGTCATGAGTGAGGCATTTATACAGAAGGTCAGTATACCATTTCCAAGCTTGGTATAATGTCTCATCTCCTTCTTGCTTGAAGTTGCGAATTTCCTCAAGCTGTTTGGCAGTTCTTGATGGTGGACAATACCTTTGGATAACGGCCTTTTTAAGGAGATCCCAAGAATCGATGGTTCCTGGGGGAAGTCTGTCCACCCATGTCTTAGCGGCTCCAGGCAAAGTAATAGGGAAGACGCGTAGCATGACAACATCGTGTGATACACTGGGTATGTTGAATAAGCTGACGATGTCTAAAACTCGCTCTATATGCTCATGGGCGTCGTCGTTCTTGTTTCCGGAAAAGGTGTCCTCCCTTAATTCCTACATGAATTGACTTTTTATTTCAAAGTTTGCATTGCCTTCTATTTCTGGTTTAACCACGCCTGATGCCTGGTTTCCTCGAGTCAATGCTAGATATTGCTCCATAGTGAGGTTATCGATTTCACCCTCAGCCATTATGAATGTCGAAATGCTTAGTAATAAGAAATCAAATTAAAACTAATTTTAGCTCCCCGGCAGCGGCGCCAAAAACTTGATGCGTATTTTGTTTTGAATATATTTTTATCAAGTTTTAAATTTATAAAACTCGATTATCGATACACGCACTAACAGGCAGATAACCCGGTCGCATATAGTGCAGTAGCTTGGTAAATCCGAGGTCGTCCCAAGAGCTAAGGTTTAATAGTTCTAATTTAAGTGTTGTCACAATTGAAAATGGTTTTAAGTTGATTTTAAGAATTACGGAAAAGCAAATACAATAAAGCAAATAGATAGAAGATATCAGGGAGAAAGGCGTGCTAACCTAACCATTTCATTACCAATGCTATGATTACATTTTCCTGTGTAATGTTCAATTATAAGTTCCATTAGTGGTTCTAAATTCGACAGACCCGGATTTTCATTTAAGGTCTGTCCTATGCATACTTTGCGATCCCACATTCCCCTACGATCACACGAGCAGGGCATCCAAGCTTGCAGTGGTTAAACCCCAATTACCCTTAAGACCAATATATAATCTAAGCCGATTATTAACCCCCTCTGAAAGAGTTCCTACGCTTTATAAGTATATAATGTGACAAAGGCGGTAATTTAATTCCTACACTAGGGATAGATGTCAAGCTACCCTAGTACCCCACTAATCTCAGGTTCAACATGGTAAGTCTAATATCAAGATTAATAAGATCTAAGCCACCCTCTATACTACCAACACATGGGGATCAATGAAAGGCTATAAAGATATCTAACAGAACCATAATTAAACAGGAAATCATAATCACAACAACAATAACTACATGGTTAGGCCAGCACTAAAAGTGCTTAGCCGCTCATAATAACATCAATGCAAGAATTAATGAATAAAGACATGGATTGAATCATCATAATTCTTACAGAGAATGAAATGGACGATTAAATACAATGAGTATGCTAGTGGCTTCTCCTTTGGACCTTCAAATGAAATGCTTCGAACCTTAGGGGTTTGGTTCACCCCTTAGAACTGTGTTTGAAGTGGTGGTGAGTGATGCTGAATGAGCCGGAGGAGGGCTCTATTTATAGGCTTCGAAAGGTTTACGGCGTAACCCTTATGGGATGTTACGCCGTAATCTTGCTACGTAATCAACCAATCTTCAAGGCATAAAAGGATGTTATGGCGTAGCCCTGTCGCATATGTTACGCCGTAACGCTGAGTTAGCTACATCATCTCTTGTAAATTTGAATGTTGCGGCGTAATCTTGGAGATACTTTACGTCGTAAAGGGTGTGATGACTCATTTCTTCGTTAGAGTACGTTACGGCGTAATCCCTCGGGGGTGTTACGCCGTAAAGTGCCTTGGACTCTTCACTTTAGTGCATTTCTTGTTCAAATCCTTTGTCTTTTGCTAAAATTCTCACTTGGTCCCTGAAAACTAATAATAAACAATTAAGTAACGTTTTCATACATTAATAGCATATTTGTATGCATTTTTAAAAGGAATTTGATATTAAAATGTATCAATTATTTGATGTTATCACTTTTTTATGCCTCAACTTACGTAACGCTTAGAATTGACGCCTTGATATATTTCGTAAGTATACGTCATGCCTTGCGCTTGACGGCGCTATTTAAAACCCTGCTTGTGACTATTTTTCTTCTTTTTAAACTTAGATGTCTATAAGTGGTTACAAATCTAAATATTTTAGTAAAAATGCTTTTTGGTCCAGCAAAACATCAAATCCATGTAGAAAAAGCTCAACGACTCATATATATACTTTTGTCATAAAACGAAGACACGTGTCAAGAAACTTTTAATCGAATGTTCAAGCCTCAAGATAGAGTATAAAAGAGGCAAATTTATTGATTTTTGATAATACTCCGTAGTATAAAAGAAAGTAAGAATATGTTACTATGCCACACATATTGTGTTTTGACAACACTACCTTCGACCATTTTTGACCTTTCTCTATTGACCCTTCTCAATTCATATGTGAGACGGGTCAATTATTTAGTTGCCGACTCTACTTCCGCCGTTTTCATGGCAAGGTCCAAATAGCCATTAAGACATTTCAGTGTGTAAAAAGGCACTCTTTGTGGCGCTAAGTCGTGACCTTCACGTTACAAAATGGATCAAGGCGTCGACTCTAAGCGTAACGAGAGATTAGGCGTGAAAATACGCGATAAGGCGCGAGGCGTGGCGAGCCTTTTAGATTCAACTCCGATAAAAAAAATCTTTTCAAAATGAAGAATATTAAATGTAAGGATAGTTTTTTTAACTTTATTCATATGTATAACGTTTTATGTAAACTCAATATATACGACATATGATATAAATATATAAATATTTTAATATTTTGGATTGTCTTAAGCCACGCCTTAAAAACGCAAAGGCTACGTCATAGCCGCTAAGCCGTGAGACTTGGTCATGCCGTCACGCCACACCTCACGCTATTTATAACCTTGAGACATTTACACACAGACGAGTCATCAAATCAATTTGAACTGAAAACCATATGCACAATTGACAGTGGAGAAATGGTTTTTGGTCTTTTGTAGTGTTGGTCTGTGGTCAAAATTCAAAGCAAGTCTGGCTTTTGGTGGAGTCTTGGTCTGGTTTATAAGTAAGTAGATCATGAAAGGGAAGATGTACATTAGAATGGTTCTAGAAGAAAGAACTGTGTTGTGTTGTGAGTTCGTCGTCGAGGTATTTCGACATTGGACATGTCAACCATGCTTATTTTGACCATCATATGTTTGAGGTTGTATCACACTTTCGTGTAGGGTTGAGCAACGGGTCACACACAAACTGAACAAACCTGACCCGAACCAAAAATTGGTTTTGAACAAATCCGACGCGAAATTAACATAGCGAAACCGGTTTAGATAGGTTAGGTGTATTTTCTTTGGTTTTGACCCGGACTGAACCGAACCAGGCCGAAGCTGAAAACATATAATTATATAAAACCAAAAACCAAACCGAATAAGGTCGGTTCAAGGCTCGGTTTGGTTCGATTTTCGGTTGATTTGTTGAAATTGCTACTGACCAGCTCTAATGTACAAAATGGGTCTTGCTATTCAGGAAATGGTCGAATTTCTAGTTGACATATATGAATGTGGAATTCTTTTACTTAAAAGGGTGTAATCTTTAGTTATAAAAGGAGTGAGCATCGCTCGGTTTTGGGTTGGCATAATATTGTATACGAAGTTGATATGTACTCGTTAAGTTTATCGGTTATGTATGTTCTAGCTAGATTTCAATGCTCGTCGCTAATTCTATCACGAGTTGGTTTTGGTCGTATTAACACAAAACATAGACACCAAGCCATTCTTTTGAAAAAGGTTTTCTAGTGAGGAGTTACAATATTGGTGTTTTGTCTGGGTTATTAGTTTATTAAACTTTTGAAAAGCTAATAAGCTCAATTCTTATTCTAGCTTATAAGCTTATCAACTTAAGTATATGACTTATTTTTATAAACTCAAGTTGATTAGCTGACAAAAAAAATAGATTTTATTAGTTTTCACAAATTCAATAAAGGTTAAATTTGAGTTGCAAACAAGTTAAACTTTTCGAACAAAGCTCGAGCTTTACTCGAGCCGAGCTTAAACCTGAATGATTAGAACTCTTCAGAAAAAACAAAATAAATACTTCGTAATAATTTTCGAGCCAAACTCAAGCTCGACTTGACTCAATTAGATACATGGTTTGTTAAACAATCATGAATCACCCCAATGCTATTGTCTGGGTTATATGGGCCCATTAACTGAAGGCAGCCCATCTCCATCACACGTGTAGGTTGTATTATTTAGCCCATTAGTTGGATCAGATATTTAAGGCCATTTTGTTTGTCTTTTCAATTTCATAGTGGTTATTTTAGAATTGAGTTAATATATAGGCCTACATAATATACCTACAAATAGGCCTAATCCATTTACATTTTGACAAGTTTCAAACACTCATTCTCTCTCCTCATATTCACCAATCAAAATTTTCATTTCACCAATCATAATTGTAGGTCTATTTTTAGGCACACTACTTAGGCCTACAAATCATTTTTCTTTAGGATTTATCTCTACTACTTTATAAAGCACTAGCCTTAAGGCCCGTCCGTTGGACGGCTAGCTTTAAACTATTATTTGAAGATAGATAACTGATTATCTACTACTTCAAATGAAACAATCGTTGTAAAAAATAATGCCAAACACCTGTTAATACCAAAAGCTGTAACTCTAAAGCATACATATACCAAAAGCTGTAATACATTTCTACATTAGTTTAGGCCAAATAATAGTCTACAATCTTACATGTATGCCAAACCTTCTGGCATCCTTCTTTTCTTCTGAACGACCTTCTCTACTTCCTGATTCTACTTTCATCCTTAGCTTTACTTTGTATAACCATTTATTTTTAAAGGTACGCAATAAGCAGATTACACAATGTGCTCCAACATCCTTAAAACTTCCCAACAAAAGTATAGAAACTTCAGTAATGCTCCATGAGAGAATGTAATTTTGGGACCGGTCGCCTAAACAATGGTTCCGGCGGAAACAATGAGACACCAGTATGCCAGCATTTTTATCAAACATCTCATTTCATGCCTGAACGATTTTATCAAATTTTAAACTAAGACGTGCAGCAATTAAAATTCATACAAAAACTAAATTATCTTATAATAAAAATAAGGGCAAATGACTTAAAAATGCATCGAACTTGTTTATTTTACCGTTCTGTGTAGCCATCTTTTTTTTCCTATTAAATCACTAAACCTGGTGATTTCGTACATTGTGTGTAGCGGTGACCTACTTAACCTGCTCTAGCAGGTTAAGCTAACGATTGTTAGGTTTATCATTGCAACGTTAGTCCTTTAGACTAACGATCGTTTATCATGGCTACATAGAATGACAAAAAATGTCAAGTTAGATGACTTTTATTATTTTTAAAATTTATATAGGTTTTTTACACATTTCTACACACATTTTTATATACGTTTTTATACACACATTTTTATACACGTTTATACACACGTTTTTATACACGTTTTTATGCCTGTTTTTATACACACATTTGTATACACGTTTTTATACATACTTTTAATTTAACTTTTTTACACGTTTTTATATTAACTTTTTTTTTACACTTTTAATTTAACATTTTTTATATTGTTTTTATACGGATTTTTATACACACATTTGTATACACATTTTTATACAGGTTTTTATACACACTTTTAATTTAACTTTTTACACGTTTTTATACATGTTTTTTACACACTTTTAATTTAACTTTTTTTACACTTTTAATTTAACATTTTTTACACTTTTTTTACACGTTTTTATATACGTTTTTAACACTATTTTACACGTTTTTATGCACCTTTTTATATACATTTTTATACACGTTTTTACACACGTTTTTATACACACGTTTTTATACACGTTTTTATAAACACATTTTTATACACGTTTTTATACACACGTTTTTATACACACGATTTTATGCACGGGTTTTTATACACGTTTTTAAGTACGGGTTTTTTATACACACATTTTAAAACACATTTTATTCACACATTTTACTTACACATTTTTATACATGCTTTAATGCACATTTTTGTACGCACTTTTTTACACACGTTTTTATACACGTTTTTGCACACATTTTTATACACGTGTAAAAAAAGTATAAAAAAAATTAAATTAAAAGTGTAAAAAAGGTTAAATTATAAGTGTGTAAAAAAACGTGTGTAAAAAAAGTTAAATTAAAAGTGTGTATAAAAATGTGCATAAAAGGGTGTATAAAAATGTGCATAAAAGGGTGTATAAAAACGTGTAAAAAGTGCTAAAAACGTATATAAAAACGTGTAAAAAAAGTATAAAAATGTTAAATTAAAAGTGTAAAAAAAGTTAAATTAAAAATGTAAAAAA
>BQNB010091816.1:0-26777 GCA_026074375.1 Tanacetum coccineum | reverse complement strand
AACTACTCATTATGCTAAATATTTTTGGATTTTTAATGATTTTTAAGACAAAATATGAAAAAACTAAAATCTAAACTACAAAAGCTAAAAACAGATGATCAAACATTATTAATAAGCTCAATGAAATAGTAATAAGCACAAATAAGCTAGAGTTAAGCAGAAATTAAGCAAATGCAACTTATTAAACTAAGATACTTGAAAATTAAAGGAAACTTACAAAAGCCTTTGCTAAACAAAGGCAATAGTGCTTACGAGAGCTTTCAACAGCTCTAACTTATCACAAGGATAAGCTAGTGAGGTCCCATAAGCTCTTCTATAGTTAGCTTATCATCCAATTTTCCACAATCCATAAGCAACGGTAATATAAACTGGTTTTAAAGATTAAGGTATATTAAGGGCTTATTATGAGCTCAATTTGAGCGTAGAGACTCAAAGAGCTGTTAGAGAGCTTGTCAAGCCTTTTGGAATAGTAACCAACATTATTTGAGAGAAAATAAATCTTATTAAGTAAATGACAGATTTAAGTAAAAGAAGGTTGATTTCATTAATAAGAAAAATTGATTACAAGAGATTAAAACTTGGATTACAATAAGCTGAAAGAGTAAACTACATAAGCTAAGATTTTTAAAAGCTAAAATTACAATTAAACTAAATTTTTTAAAAAGCTCAAAGAAAAACTAAAAAAAAACTAGGTACTTATGTGTGAATGAGTGAGGCTTTATATAGCCTTCAGCTGAAGCTTCTAGGCCTCTTGCCTTGCTCTCCTTGTCTTGATCTTATCCCTTGAATAAATTACAATCATTGAGTCATAATTTAAGCCGTTGGATCACTTTGGTGAGCACACGGATTGCCAACGTGGCATTCCGTGTGTCAGAGCCATTGTGCTTCTTTTTGAGATTAAGTGTAAAATCTTGCTCTTGGGTGTTTCACCTTACCTCCGTGTTATCTCTTGTGGGTATTGGCCAATGAGAGGGCTTATGTGATGTTTATTCCTGCCATGTTGTACTTAGCCACTTGAATTAGCTTGCCATGTCACCAATTTGGTTTTACCTCTTGATTTGAGCTTGAGGTAAAACAGAAAGTGATGATGAATAGTAATAACAAGTTTTCGCGCGTAAAAACTTGTACAAAAGGTTTGTTTGACTTTTCTGTTGACCCGAGGTAATACTTGTTGACTTGGGCCGGGTATAAGGGATTGGGCCTGGGTAAATTAGTTTCGGGCTTGGTTTTATAAAAGAGTTAACGGGTGTTAACTCTTTATAAATTAAAGAGTTAACACCGTTAGGGTTTAGGGATTATTTTTGCAATTTGGTTTAACTTTGAGGGACTGTTTTGGGAAATTTGGGTTTTGTCTTTTTGTGGTTGACTTTGGTTGACCAAGGGTTGACTTTTGTTGACCTTGATAGCATTCTCCCGGCTCTTGTATTCTCTTTCCTTTCCCGTGTCCGTGTTTGTCCGGTTTTGACCGTTTTCTTGAGATTTTTGCAATATCCGTACCTACACAATCATAAAGACAAAACAAGCAATATTCAAGCATTTAAAGCATAATTTTGTCTTTTTAGGGCCATTTTTGATATAAAACAGATATGTGTTTTCACACATATCAACAATTCAATCATACGACTCAATACTGACGTGAATTAATCTAAACAATTCATTTAACATGTTTGAATTTTGGCTCAAAAGCCGGATAAATTCCCTTATAATTTTTGTTTGCAAAATACCTTTGATTGAAATTAAGACGAGGTTAAAGACAATGCAAAGCATGATTACAAGATAATTCGAACATAATAAAACAACTAGTGAATAATTAAAACACACATGACACTCCTAAAATGCGTGAAAAGTATATTGGGTTTCCTCCCAAGAAGCGCTTTTCTTTATTAACGAGTCTTGTAGCTAGACTCGAAGCCACACGTCCTTACGTGACTTCTCCTTCGTCATCTACCCCTGTTAGGTATTCGGGTCCAAGCTCTAGGCATTCCTTGTGAAATCCTAGTATCTTGATCATCACATACTCTACTCCTCTTCTCTTATCTTCTTCGTTCCTAAGATAAACTAATTTGGTATGCTCTTTTTCTAAGTCTAACAGGGAATCGTATTGTTCTATCTTATGGGGCATCTTATAGGCAACTTCATCGGTCCCTCTAATGAATCTAACAACACCTTCGGGTGGGTCATGAGTCATGTTGGATATTTCTATAAAAGGTCTCCCAAGTACCACCTGTAACAACCTAGGGTCTAGAATTGAACTAATATCCTTGATAATTATAAAGTCTATGACATAGGTGATGTTTCCAACGAAGACATGCATTCCTTTGATCCTACCCGTGAAATTTCTAATTCCTCCATTTGCATCTTCCATAGGGTTAAGTTTTCTTCTCATGATCTAGTTGTACGTCATTTGGGTCATGATGTTAAGAGGAGAGTTGAGGTCAATGTAAGCCTTTTCGATATGCACGTGTCCAATATTGCATGGGATCTTAAGGTTTAAGGGGCATCCTTCCGTAATGATATGGTTTCTAAGAAATATTGAAGGAATTCGGCTACTCATTAGGTACCTATGGTAGGTCAGTTCATCTCTAGTCGGGATAGTGTCAAAGTACTCCACTACTGGTTCTTTAGTTGTCGCCCCTTCTACTTCATGGGGATCCTTATTTTGGGGTTCCTCATCTCGTATTATCTCAATGAACATTACTTCATCATCATCCTCTTTAGAGTAAATAAATTTCGTATTAGAGTATTGGAGGACTAATCCGAACGATTCGTGCATCGAGTTTAGTTTTCGCACTTGTTTAGTGGCGACGGAGGCGAATGGATTAGGTTGTGGGTATAGGTTAGAATTGGTGTTTCCGAAGTTGTCTTCTTCAAGATCGACTTCCAGTCCATTAACTTGAGATTCTTTGGGCTGCTTGGGGTGGATTGTGATGGTGTTAATCGAACCATGGATTTGTGTTGAGCATTATGGGTCCATTGTTGGGTAGGAACGAGCAGACAAAACTGGATGGGTCCCCAATTTTGGGTTCTTAACCATATCACTAGGCAGTGTGCTCGTTATTCGGTCGGTGATGGCCTTCAGCACAGTGTTGATTTTGTTGGTCATCTCGCTTTGCTGTTGTTTGAAATCGGCTTCAAACTTGGACAGTCTAGCGTTTTGAGATGCCATGAATTCGGAAACCAGGCCTTCTATATTTGATTGATTTTTGAAATTTTGAGGACGGTTGTTAAAGGGATGGTTCGGGATCGAACCGTTGGGTTGGAACCAGTTAGGTGGGTTTGAGAGATTATTTTGGGAGTTTTGAGGTTGTCTCCACCTAAGGTTCGGGTGACTTCCCCATGACGGATTGTAGGTGTCACCAGGATTGTTTTGCTCGGGCTTAAAGGTATACCACTTACCTCCTGTTTCATCGGTAAACGAGGATGCATATTTAACGAAGGCTTGTTTGGGGTTTTCCATGCAACATTGAGTGTCGTGGGGACCACTGCAGATTTCACATGGGGTAGTGATTTTGTTCACTTGGGTAGGTTGTGTCAGATCAAGATGAGCTTCCATTAAGCGTTGAACTTGATTTTCGAGCTCGATTAGACGACGGTCGGATGTACTCAGGACATCTTGAGGCAATGCGATTGCCTTGACCGGCTTAGCGAAATCCCTTGGGTCATTCTAACTTTCATTGTCATAGAGGGCGAGGTCCTCTAATATTGCCCATGATTCTTCGGGGTTGAGGTTACTAAGCTTACCACCGGCCGATTGGTCAATGGTTCGTCTTGTGACGGGATTGACATTGTCATAAAAGATTTAGACTTGGAGCCAAAGATCGATGCCATGATGAGGGACTTTTTGGAGTAAGTCCTTGAAACGAGTACATGCTTCCGATAGAGATTCTTCATGATGTTGTTGGAACATCGGGTAGTAAGATCCTCCCATGTGGAGATGGATCCTGCTGGAAGGCGTTCAAGCCAATTGCTAGCTTGATCGCGTAGGGAAAATTGAAATAAACGCATGCACGTTCTTTCCCTGTTTTAACTGTCAAGGTTAAATGAGTCCACAAGTTTAAGGAAATCCTTGAGGTGTTGATTTGGATCCTCGGACCGTAGTCCGTGGAATGAGCATCCGTTTTGCACTAACCGGATGGTGTCGGATCGAAGAGGTATCACGTTGTTCCCTTCGGGGAGCTCGATAGTATTCCTATAGCCCTCATGGCTTAGTCTAGAGTAATCTCCTAGAGTACAGATAGGATTCTCGTCTCCCATGGTGTTTGACGAGAATGGGTTACGAAACAATTAACACGAAGAAAAGATAGGCTACAAGAAAGCTAATATGCGGGAATTAAATCTTACTTGAAAGGATTCAAGCAAGTAGAACTAAGCTAAACTATGATCAAAACCTAACTATTCCCCAGGCGGCGGCGCCAAAAACTTGATGTGCGGTTGTCGTATGACTTCTACACGAGAAGTTTTACAACTCCCTAGGCAGTGCACCTAATCGTTGTAGTGTAGTATGGGCAAGACTCGGGGTTGTTTATCGTTCACTCGAGGAATAGGTTGGGAAGGCTTGATCACGGTCTAACAGAATTCTAAGGGTTGAGGGAAGATTCTTTTTGTATTTTTGTATTTTATGAAAGCAGGTAAAATCATATAATTGAGAGAGTGGTTTGGTTTTAGCTATTAAACTAAATAATAATCTAAACTAATGGTGATAACAATAAGATAAAAGATTGTGTCTATTTAATCATGTATTACTCCCTAGATTGCTTCTCCTAGTGTTGTTGCCTTGTCACACTTGTGATGATCTATGTAATTATTTCCTAAAGCATGAACGAATTACACGAACCCGCCGTCTACTTAGTATGCCGCTAGAGCAACGCACATGCAAGGTAGTATGAAGACTATTACACGGCCCCTAGGAGTTTACTAAGTGCATGTGAAATACATTAAAAGTGGATCAACCATATTAGGGGGCAAGGTAGTATGAAGACTGTTACCCGATGGTATCCTTTCTACACAATCACGTTTCCCTAGACATATCAACAGCGATACAGACAAAAGCTGGTTTTCTAAGACCTAACTTATCTCTATCCGGATAATGCAACTATCAAAAACCATTGATGTGCTCCCATAAACTTTGCCAACCGTTTGGATTCGACATGCTATTTGGAGATGGAAAATCATTCCCATTATGTGATTCAACTACCTAATTTTGTCAATGATTCCTCCTATGTTTTTAACCCACCTCTACAACCCCATAAGTGCCATACTCATTGTGAGTTATGTCGGGTAAACGATGCCCATCATGGTTTCGATTGTCCACCTCAAGTCCTGTTTGTCTACAATCAGGACCCGTGTTTCAATCAAAACTTTGATTATTTTCCCCAAATTTCACTGAGTTTTCCACAACAATATCCTTGTTGTAAAGATTGTGGGGGTCCTTACGAGACTTTTCAATATCAACCGATGAATTATTACGAAACTCAATTTCACCCCCCCCCCCCCCCCCAATATCCCCCACCCACCCCCCCTTCTCCCCCTCCCCCCCCCGTGTTATGATTCTAATTATTCCGGTTTTGACCAATTTCAACCCCCGTAATATATCGTCAATTATCCTATCTTCATTGCTCAAAATGAGCTTCTCAATTCTCAAAATGAGATTATGGAGCAAATGACATCCATATGTGATATGATTGGTCAATATATGCAAAAGAAGGAAGAAGGAAAGCGAATTGCGGAAGAGCAAGCGGCTAAAAATTGATATTTGAAGATTCCCATTTGCTACGATGATGACGATGACGAGGAAAGTTATATTCCATTGAGAGATATTATTATTTCTGGACTTCCTCCGTGTGTTGCAATCACACCCGTTTTATCAACCGAGGAGCCCGTTGACTCTCTCATAATGGAGGATGAGCATCTCGACAATATGCCGGCAACGGAATTGGACGAAGTAATAAAGTCTGGTGTTGAGGACCTTGTCCCAATCCCAAGTGAGTCCGAGGGTATTCTCGACAAAATGTGTGATGTGCCTTTTCGTGATAATTCTCCACCTTTTGACATTTCAAAAGAACAATTTGAGGGTTTCTCCGATTCTAACAATGATTCTACTTCGATTGATGATGATTCTTTCTCTATTGACGACATCGATTATGTTGAGGCATCACCTCCCGATTCTGAGCTCGTCAGCTTAGAGAAGGTGAAGGATTTTCACACGAAAGATGGAGAGATTGAGGACGACATTCTTCGTGAAAAATTATCAAAAATCAATCTTCTCATTGCTAAGATCGAAGAATTAAATACTAATCCAACTCTATCTTCTGATTTTGTGACCAAGTCTCCCTCCACATTTCTTGACTTTTTCTTGGAGGAGACTAACACCTTTGATAACTCTTTACCCGAATCTGAAACTTTTTGCTTTGATTTGGAAGAGAATAATAGTGGCAGTACCACTACTCGTTCTAATTATTTTCTTTCGGATTATGAAGCTTTCTATTTTAATGACGATCATATTGAAGAGAAAGAGTAAGTGGCTGAACCAAACTCATTCGATATTTTCTCTTTCTAAATATTTTCTTGGATTCATTTATCTTTGATATTTCGAATGAATCCGTTGCTCATGGCCGATGGAGTGACTTTTAACATGAGGAGTTTGCGATGAACTCGCTCACATCATAATCTCCACCGGAGTTATGATTGTTTTATTTTAAGAGTGTGGCCTGATCTGGGTGAGTTAACTAGTATTGTTAACTCCTGGATTCGTAAGAACGTTCTTTTTATGACAAATGTGAATTTACCATTCGAGGATGACCAATCTCCTATCTTGGCATATGCTGTATGGATCTTTCTTCCTTTTCTCATGTATCTCATTACTCCACCATATCTTCTCTCTTGCGAGAATGAAGATACCATTTTTGACCTCGGCATCTCCGTTTATCATTCTTATGCGAGTTTCTCATCGGAGTGCCCCCCTACTTTCATGAAATTCAATGTTTATCCAAACAACTTGAATGAAAGTCCGATGGAGATTTTATCTTCCACTTGCTCCCCCATGGACCAATGAATTCGGGGTCGAGTCAAGCTTGTGACTCGGTTAACAAAAACAAGGCGCTTCGTGGGTGGCAACCCATGCTTATCCTAGTAGTAGTAATGAATAAGTGTTTTGTGTTGTGAGGAGGCTCGCCTCTTCCTTTCTCATTTTTTGTGGTTTGTGTTGTATGTCCAGGATTGCCCAGATTTTGAAGCCTCTCGTGCTCGTGGTTTTGTCCTTCGTTCACTCGAGCTTCACATCCTCAGCTTCATTTGGGAATCCAATATCCTAAAATCTTATCGACTAACGCTCATCTTTAGCACACTTAATAAACGGCTTTAGAGTGACGTAGAGACCATAATTAAAACATTTAGGACAATGTTTAGTTCTAGTATGGGGGGGTCTATCGATTTGATTATGCCTACAGCCGTTGTTTTCGCGTAATCCTATTTTTACAACCAAAATACCAAAAAAATTAAAAAAATTAAAAATTTTCAAAAAGAGAATAAGTGTTTTGTCACAATTTTGACTTTCCTGCTGGGTAGAATAAGAATAAATTTTGACTCAATCGAGCGTGTTGAGCTCTAGCTTGTTCCTTAACTTTTAGACTAAGCATTCATGGAAATTCGCGAAGGACAAAAAATGATAGAGTTAAGTATGAGTTGGATGCTAAACAAGGATTATTTGGAAATCTTAAGAGCTCATGTGTGTAATTTGTGGCTTTTTTCTCCCATAAGCTTCTAACCGGACTAATAATACATGCTATTTTTGAAAATTAAACTTAAATCAACAATTTTTGAAGTATGGATGATATCAATAATTTTAGTTCAAATTTATACTTAAATTTTCTAAAACGAAATTTTCTCTATATCATGGTAATATAAAAAAAATGTGGTAATAATAATAATAAACTGTGGGCTGATAAAAGTTTACTGCATCTTGCCGGCTCACAACCGATGTTGCAGTCTTCTAAATAAGGCACATAGTATTTATCCGAGACTGATAAAAGTTTGCTGCATCTTGCCGGCTCACAACCGATGTTGCAGCCTTCTAAAAGGTCGAGGATTTCATTAGTTTAATGGATGTGTAATTATATTAAGTGTAGTAAACGTGAATTAATAAATATAGGGAAAATATATTTTTCTTAAATTTAAATATGCTTTTGAACTAAGACTATTTCGTTTACCTAAAAAGGAACGATTAAGTACCTATTTTGGGCATAAACACACGATTTTAGGGGTTAAACGACCCTAAAAAAGTGTATAAAATGACACCTCATCACAAAGGCTTTCAAACTAAACTACTCAACACCAACCAACAACAACCAGAGAATTTCATTGAACCCACGCAACAGGAATGTTGCTCAACCGGGTATGAATATGGGTCAAGACAAACAGATGCAGATGGTTAGAGGCAATGGCAGGAATCAGTTTAGACAGTATGCTGGGCAGAATGTTGGGAATCAAAATGGGTATAATGCAGTACAGAATGTCGGGAATCAGTTTGTTCAGAATGCAGTTCAGAATCCGGGTGTTCAGAATGTTGGAAATCAAAATGGGCTTATTGTTGTTCTGGGGATTGCTAATCAGAATCCGAATGGGAATGGTAATGTTGTAGCAGCACGGACAGAGGGTAATGCAAATGGGAATAATGGTAATCAGATAAGGTGTTACAACTGCAAAGGATTGGGTCATCTTGCTAGGAACTGCATAGTCAGGCCAAGGAGAAGGGATGCTGCTTATCTTCAGACTCAATTGCTGATTTTACTCAAAAGGAAGAAGCAAGAATCTAACTATAAGCAGAAGAGTTTGATTTGATGGCTGCTGCAATAGATCTTGATGAGATTGAGGAAGTCAATGAAAACTGCATTTTGATGGCTAATTTGAAGTAAGCATCGACATCGGTTACTCAGACTCGCAAAGTGGTATGTGTTTAAATACACATACCTTTGACCATTAAAAACGGACTTAAATGACAAAAAACGTACCAAAAATACATTGTATTTGTATGTTTTCACTTATATTGTGCAGGAAACGGATATCCGAGAAAAGGACAAAAACGAAGCCAAAAACGACAAAACCGAGCACGGGAATATAAAGAGCGTGAAAAGCCAAAGTCAAAAAGTCAAAGTCAAAGTCAACCAAAAAAAGTCAACCATCAAAGTCAAAAGTCAATGCCGAAGCCGAAACCGAAGAAATACTTAATGGGCCCACCCGTACCCATCTAATGGGCCGGGTCAGCCCATTAAGGTATTATATGAAGACCTTATAAGCCTTATATGCTAACAAGGCCCGAATCCCTTTTTGAGTAAACAAGCCCTTAACTGGCCCAACTCCTAACTTAACAAGCCCAACAACAAATAACCAAAGGGCTGTTAAGTTTGGACCATCCATGCAATAAAATCATATAAACTCAGGGACCATTCCTGCCAAATCCCTTATATCTTTCACACCACAAGGACTTTCCATGTAAACACACAATACAAAATGAGGGACCAAAACTGTCACTCCCACAAACCTTTACCCTGTATCCCAAAACATATGAAACCTATTTTCCCACCCAAAATCACCAGTCACTATTCATCATCTCTTTCACCTCAACTTATGCACCCATAAACAAAACCGTCACTTTCCCTCAACCCCACATCAAACCCCACTTCAGAAAACAACAATTGCCACCTTGGCAATCCTATAAATCCCAATTCGTCAAGGGTTGAAGACAAGAAATCAAGGGCTTAGATCTATGGACTTGGAGACCAAGCATAATGGAAGGCTGAGATTGACTTTTGAGTTCTCTCACAAAGAAAACACACTCTATTTCTCACTCACAAAAGAAACACACTTCAAAGGGGACGAATTGAAGACCTTAGTATAAATAGGTTCTTTGTAAGCCCTTTGAGGCATGTAGTTTTAAAAAAAAAAAAATTTACTTTTCTGCTTAATTTAGTTAATTGCACTTTTCTTGTAACCTTTTTAATGATTAATGAAAATTTGAGTTTTTAAGTTAAAAAGTTTAAGTTTGAATTCCTGTTTTTCCTTATTGATTAAAGTCTTTCATAAGCTGTATTAAGCTCTTATTTAAGCATATTATTAATCTGTTTTAACTTAAATATAAGGCACTTAAGAAAAATTCACCAAAAACCAAAAAAAAATCCACACTCAAAATTACCACAGCTTAATGGATGATAAGCCAGAAATGGAAGGGCTTATGGACAATACTAGCTTGTCTTTTGACAAGCTAGAGCTTGTAGATTAGCTTATTATAAGCTTGTTTGCCCTGTTTTGAGCAAGGGCTTTTGTAAGTTTCCAATTTCCAAATTTTAGCTAATTTACTGTAGCATTGCTTATTTCTGCTTATCTTTTAGTTTTAACTGCTTATATGTCTTCATTATACCTTAATTGTCATCTGTTTTGAGTTTTCTTAAAAGTTCTTAGCTTGTTTAAGTTTAAAAATGAGTTTTTATAACTTAAAGGGTTGTTTGGGTTAAGAGGTAAAACGGGTCAAATTGGTTGTAAAACTTTTTTTTGGTCACTTTGCCATCTGTAACAAGCCCCTTCAAGTTGTTTTCACCTTTTTTTTGATAATCATTTAAGGTTAATCAAAGTTTTTGCTTTGCATACTTTGGCTCTTTGAATCTGCTGATATAGTTTAAGAGTTTAATGTGCATATCTTGAGGTTTTAGCTTTAGTCTTGATTATTAAAAAATGTTCCATGGTGTTCTTGGGTTGCTCACAATATTGGTTTAAGTCTTGGTTCATTGTTTTGTTCAAATGCAAAAGTTACAAAATCTGTCTAAGTCATTCATCAAAAACAGTCCACAAATAACCTTTTTGATTCATTAATTTGACCTAGCAAACAGAAACTTTTGGACTTGAGCTTCTTGATATAGGCTTATTGGGTGCTTATCTTAATCTGTTTGTGCTTGGTTCACATTTCCAAAGTCATTTAGCTAGTTTTAATTAAGTCCAAAGTTAGCTTAAAAGTATAAAGAGTCAAAAAGGCATTTGGTGACAGTTTCATTTGATCCTTGTGTTCTTATCCTTAATCTGTTCTAATTATTGTTTTTAGGGCTAATTTGTGTAGTGTAGTAAGTTAACCTTGATGTGTTTAATTTTTTAGAGCTTATCTTGTAGTCAACATAGCTAAATTTAGTTAAAAAGTTTCATAAAAGGTTCTGAGCTAAAACAATGTTTAGTAGTCTGTGTTCTGATACAGACTTTAAGCTCATTTATAAGCAAAATTTGAGGTTTAGAAAAATAATTTAGCTGTTACACAATAGTTGCTGATTAAAGTTATCTAAAAGTGTTAAAAAATTCTCTTTTTTGGGAAGTCAAGGTGAGCAGGGCTCGAACCCTTGACCTACTAACCAAAACCCAAGTTTTAACACACACTCTGTTAACCACGGTGCCAGTAGGACCATCTGTTATCATTTTACCAAATCAAATACTTAACCCCTCTTTGAGTCCCATTTTGCAATAAAAAGCCGTAGCTTGTTTGGGCTTATTGTTAGCTTATTTGATAAGCTGGCTTATCCAGCTTATTTTTCCTAGGCCCTTTATACCATTTAGGACTTTTATGCAATTTTTCATATTTTTTCTTAGTTGTTTAATATTTTTAATTAATTTTCTTTTTCAAAATTTTTTAAAAGTCATTTAAAATTAGTAAATTAATTCAGAAAATTACAAAAAAAATAGTTTTTAGTTTTAGAAATAATATTTTGAGGTTTACAAAGTTTAAAATCATTTTCATCATTTTTAGATTTTAAATTTCATTTTTAGCTTTTTAATTTAAGTTTAGAAATTAGTTTTAAGTTATAAAAAGTAGTAAAAAATAGTTTTCTTAGTTATTATCATATTTTAGACTTTTCTAAAGTAGAAAATCATTTTTTGAAATTTTTAGGTATTAATTTGTCATTTTCTAGAATTTTAAATAGATTAAATAGGTTTTTAATTCATAAAAAATTATTAAAAAGTCAAAAAAATATAATTCCTTTTTAGAAAATTTTCTTTTATCATTTTAGAGGTTTAGAAACTAAGTTTGCATTTTTAGGGTTAATTTTGATTTAGTTGATAATTTAGACGCGTTTTAGGATTCCCGTTATTTGATTTCTTTGTTAATTGCCTTATTTGTTAGTATTAGCATGCCTTTTTTGTCTTTCCCGTAGAATTAGAAATCAAATCCAATCAAATCTTGTTCTATTCAAACATCAAATATCAAACCGACTTTCGACTCTCAAATTTGCACTCCTCGTTGGGAAAAACGACCCGGGAATATCATATACTACTCGGATTTCATTGATTTTCTTTCTTTAAACCTTTTCAAGGGTCACTTGATTTGGTTTGGTTAATATAAGTAGTATTATTATTTATATATACCTAAAGCAAGAAGTCAATTTTTGGCGTCGCTGCCGAGGAGGAGTGGAAGACGACTGTCGTTTCCGACGTTTGACAATTAGTGCTTTGAAGATCCTTCCGTGTGAAGTTATTTTGCTTATTTTCTTATAAAAAATAAAAAAATACAAAAAGATTTTCTTTTTCTTTTTTATTATATATATAAGACAAGAAAAATCAAAAATATAAAAAAAATTGTCCTTATATATAAATAAAATGAATCAATCATATAATACTCTCAACTTTGAGTATTATCATTAATAAGTTCCCAAACCAAAGATCAAAAACTTGCCTTTTGTGTCACTTGCGAGGTACGACTGCTTTGAATGGTTGAAACAATACTATAAGAGGGGTATAAGGTGGGTTGTTCCGAGAACGACGACCCTAAAGGAGAAGGTTTTTCAAGTTTTTTATAGGCTTCGCGCTTTTCTACTCCTCGCGTCCTTTGTGCGTTTTTCTTTTAGAGAGCTACCGTGAAGCTTGTTGATTTTTAGGTTTAAGTTGTCTTATCTCATTATCCGTTATTAAAATAAATCTTTGTGAATCAATTGTTGAAAAATCAAAAAAATTAATTAGTATAAATTCTCTTTTTATATTTCTTTTTAGTGCATGCGCACTCGATCTTCGACAAGGAATCTTTTTCCACCTCTCGAAGATTCACGAGTACAATTCGAGAAAGAACTCGAGTTGATGTCACTAAATTCTTTAAACGATTTTGAAGAAATCAACATGGCCGCTAACAAAAACGGTGATGACGGACTACCTCCCGCGGGAGGTGGTTTACAGTTCCGATCCTTCGAACGATGGAGCGGCTGTGCCCAGCCATCTTTAAATGGTCGGGGTTGGACATTTGCCCGATATGACAATCTCAGGCAACTAATTTTGGACTTAAGAATGACATGATTCAACAAGTTCAAAATTTGTGTCCATTTCGTGGACCGGGTGATGATGCCAACACGCATCTTGACAAGTTTTTACATGTCACCCAAAGTATGAAAGTGAATGGGGTCTACGATGACGCCCTTCATCTATATCTCTTCCCTTACTCTTTGCAACATCGTGCCACCGAATGGTTTGATCGTTTGCCAAGGAATTCTATCACCACCTTTGACCAAATGGCAAAAATATTTCTCAGAAAATACTTCCCACCCTCTATGGTGACCAAGTTGAGAAATGATATTACGAATATCCGTCAAGAACCTGATGAATCGTTATTCGAAGCATAGGAACGTTACAAGCTTTCAATTGATCGATGTCCTAACCACAACATGTTACCCGTGACTCAAATAGATACTTTCTATAACGGGTTAACATTGAGGCATTGTGATACTATCAACGCTGCTGCCGGTGGTACTTTTATGAAAAGACGACCCGAAGAGTGCTATGATCTCATCGAGAATATGACCGCTCACCACAATGATTGGGACACTTCAGCCCAACGGAGTGAGTCATCTGGTTATATCACTTCTTCTAATCCGGAAATAGCAACCCTTAAGCTTGAAATGGCAGAAATCAACAAGAACTTAATGAAAATGCTTTAAACAAACCAACCAGTTAATTTCGTAACACCGAGTTGCGAAACTTGTGGTGGTCCTCATTCTTACATTAATTGTCCAGCCACCGTTGGCCAAACTCATAACGTATATGCTGCGGGAGCCTACAATCAAGGTGGTAATACTTACCAACCTCAAGGTAACCGTAATTTGCTTAGCTATCGTTCGGACAATTATCTCGGACCACCAGGGTTTAATGTGAATCAAAATCAAAATCGAAACAATCAAAATCAGAATCAGAATAGGAATCAAGGAAACAACCAAGGTCGAAACTAATTTTTCCAAGGAGCTAATCATGTTCAAAACCCAACTCCGGCTTATCAAGCACCGGCTTATCAAGCCCCGCCTTACCAAGCTCCGGTTCATCAAGCTCTGATTCCTCAACCGCAAGTTGTAACGAATGCCGAATTCTCGAACTACATGAAGGCAAATGATGCCATTTTGAAAAACATGCAAACCAACATGACTACATTGACCAATTCTACTAATGATCTTAAGAATATGTTGGGTCAATTCATGAAAATGAATACCGCTTCTACTTCGGGTTCGGGAACTCTTTCGAGTAACACCATTACTAACAGAGGGAAGATTTGAAAGGTATCACCACCCGAAGTGGTGTTGCTTACAAGGGACCCACGATTCCTACTACTTCTTCTTCTCCCCCTAAAGTAGTGGAACGTGAAACCGAGGTTACAAAGGACACGGTGCCTCCTACTAATAACGGAGGTACCGAAGACGTCCAACCTTCGGTTGTCCAAGTTGAAACTCATGTAGCAATTCCTGAGCCCGTTGAAGCTCCCGTTAGTGCTCTGAAGCCTAACCCAAACCGTCAATTCCATATCCATCTAGACTCAATGATCAAAAGCTCTGCGAAAAAGCTAACAATCAAATGGAGAAATTTTACCAAATCTTTCAATATTTGCATTTCGACATTAGCTTCGCGGATGCTCTAATTCTCATGCCTAAATTTGCTTCAACACTTAAGAGTTTGTTAAGCAATAAAGAAAAATTGTTTGAATTAGCAAGAACTCCGTTGAATGAGCATTGCTCGGCAGTTCTCCTCAAAAAGTTACCCGAAAAACTTGGAGACCCCGGCAAGTTTCTCATCCCGTGCGATTTTCCCGGAATGGATGTATGCTTAGCCTTGGCCGATCTTGGCGCTAGCATTAACCTCATGCCACTTTCCGTGTGGAAAAAGCTTTCCCTTCCCGAACTTACTCCTACTTGTATGACTCTCAAACTTGCGGACCGGTTAATTTCTCAACCGATCGGTGTCGCCGAAGATGTCTTTATAAAAGTAGGAAAGTTCCATTTCCCGGCCGACTTTGTAGTCGTTGACTTTGATGCCGACCCCCGAGTTCCTCTAATTCTCGGGAGATCATTTTTAAATATCGGACGTGCTTTGATTGATGTTTACGCGAGAGAATTAACTCTTCGTGTTGGCAATAAAGCCATAACATTCAATCTTGATCAAACTTCGAGATACTCCTCTAATTATGATGATATATCGGTTAACCGAATCGACGTCATTGACATTGCTTGTGAGGAGTATTCTCAAGAAGTTCTTGGATTTTCTGTGAGTGGCAATCCCACTCCATCTATGAAACCAATTGTTTCTACCTCTTCTCCTTCTCTCACTCCCTTCGGGGATAGTGATTTTCTTCTTGAGGAAACTGATGCTTTCCTAGCTATTGAATATGAGCCAATTTCACTGGAAATTGATGACTCTTACTAGGATTCGGAGGGAGACATTCTTCTTCTTGAAAAATTTCTTAATGATGATCCATCATCACTACCTCTCCCTACACAAGAACTCAAAGTTGTTGACCCTAAAAATGAAAAATCTTCAATTGATGAACCACCCGAGGTCGAACTTAAGGACTTACCACCTCATCTTGAATATGCATTTTTGGAGGGTGATGATAAATTACCCGTCATAATTGCTAAAGACTTGAAAGATGAGGAGAAAGCCGCTCTCATAAAGGTTTTGAAGTCACACAAGCGAGCTCTCGCTTGGCAACTTTCCGACATTAAGGGTATTAACCCATAATTTTGTACACACAAGATTCTAATGGAGGATGACTTCAAACCGGCGGTTCAACACCAAAGAAGGGTCAATCCTAAAATCCACGAGGTGATCAAAAAGGAGGTTCTTAAACTCCATGATGCCGGATTGATTTACCCTATCTCGGATAGTCCTTGGGTGAGCCCCGTACATTGTGTGCCAAAAAAGGGTGGCTTTACCGTTGTTGAAAATAAAGAAAACGAGTTAATTCCTACTCAATTGGTTACGGGACGACGTGTATGCATTTACTACCGAATGTTAAATGACGCCACCCGTAAAGAACACTTTCCATTACCATTTATGGACCATATGCTTGAGAGACTAGCGGGAAACGAATACTATTGTTTTCTCGATGGTTTCTCAGGTTACTTTCAAATTCCCATTGACCCTCAAGATCAATAAAAGACCACATTCACGTGTCCTTATGGAACGTTTGCCTACCATCACATGCCTTTTGGCTTATGTAATGCACCGGGCACGTTTCAAAGGTATATGATGGCTATCTTTCATGATATGATCGAAAAAACTATGGAAGTCTTTATGGACGACTTTTTAGTCTTTGGGAATTCATTCGGAAATTGCCTCTCCCCTTTGGACAAGATGCTTAAACGGTGCAAAGACACCAATCTTTGTCTAAATTGGGAAAAAAGTCACTTTATGGTCAAGGAAGGTATTGTCCTTGGCCATAAGATTTCCAAGAACAGGATTGAGATTGATAAGGCTAAAGTTGATGTTATCGCTAAGCTACCTCATCCCACCACCATCAAAGGAATTCGGAGTTTTCTTGGTCACGCTGGGTTTTATCGTAGATTTATTCAAGATTTCTCAAAAATAGCCCGGCCGATGACCCGTGTTCTTGAAAAAGATACTCCGTTCTTCTTCTCCAAAGAGTGTATTGAAGCTTTTCAAACACTTAAGAAAAAATTGACCAAAGCACCAATATTAGTTGCCCCGATTGGGACCTACCTTTTGAGCTCATGTGTGACGCGAGTGATTTTGCAATAGGTGCGGTCTTGGGGCAACGTAAAACAAAACATTTCTAGCCTATAGACTATGCAAGTAAGACTATGACGGATGCTCAAGCACATTACATTACGACGGAAAAAGAATTATTAGCCGTGGTGTATGCTTTCGAGAAAATTCAGGCCTTTAATTTTATTTTGGTCTTGTCAAAAAGCATAGTGTATAAGAATCCCCACCCCACCCCCCCCCCCCCCCACCCCACCCCCACCCCCCCCCCCCCCCCCCTTTTTTTTTTTTTTTTTTCCGGCATTAAAAATACCATTTTTAATAAGGCAAGATGCTAAGCCGAGATTGCTCCGGTGGGTTCTCTTCCTTCAAGAATTTGATATCATCATCCATGATAAAAAAGGAGCCGAGAACCTCTGCGGCGTGACATTTGGTCCTGATTAGAGAAATCCTCACAAAGTGTTGCTAAGAAAAAGGAGATAAATGAAACGTTTCCTCTCGAGACACTTAACGTGGTATCTTTTCGTGGTGATTCAAGTACCCCATGGTTTGCCGATTTTACAAATTACCATGCGGGGAACTTTGTTGTGAAAGGGATGTCGTCCCAACAAAAGAACAAATTCTTCAAAGACGTGAAGCATTACTTTTGGGACAAACCTTACTTGTTCAAAATCTGTGCAGATCAAGTCATTCGGCGGTGTGTCCACGAGGTGTGTTCACGGCCAAGAAGCCATTGATATTCTTAAGGCTTGGCACAATGGACCCACTGGGGGACATCATGTCCCGAACTACACCGCCAAAAAGGCGTTTAACTCTGGTTTTTATTGGCCCATAATTTATTGTGATGCCCATGACTTAGTCAAATCATGTGACTCTTGTCAACGTCACAGGAAAATCTCGCAAAAAGATGAAATGCCCTAAAATGCCATCCAAGTTTGCGAGATTTTCGACGTTTGGGGTATCGATTTTATGGGGCCGTTCCCGTCTTCACGAGGAAACAAGTACATACTCGTGGCGGTCGATTACTTGTCAAAATAGGTTGAAGTGAAAGTGCTCCCCACCAACGACACCCGAGTTGTTGTTAAAATTTTAAAATCTCTCTTTGCTCGGTTTGGAACTCCCCGTGCTATCATTAGTGATCGCGGTACGCACTTTTGTAATGATCAATTCACAAAAGTCATGCTTAAATACGGTGTCACCTACCATCTTGCTATCGCGTATCACCCACAAACTAGTGGGTAAGTGGAAGTCTCCAACCGTGGTTTAAAAAGAA
Source organism: Tanacetum coccineum (assembly GCA_026074375.1). Lineage (NCBI taxonomy): Eukaryota > Viridiplantae > Streptophyta > Magnoliopsida > Asterales > Asteraceae > Tanacetum > Tanacetum coccineum. The sequence continues at coordinate 8,509 of BQNB010091816.1, read as the reverse complement.
TCTTGGAAAGGACCGTAGGCGAGAACCGTGCCTCTTGGTCGGATAAATTAGATGACGCACTATGGGCCTTCCGTACCGCTTTCAAAACACCCATCGGGTGTACTCCTTACAAGCTCGTGTACGGAAAGGCATGTCATCTACCGATCGAGCTCGAGCACAAAGCCTATTGGGCCTTGAAGCATGCAAACTTTGACCTTAAGTCCGCGGGTGATCACCGGAAAGTTCAACTCAATGAATTAAATGAACTTCGTGATCAAGCCTACGAGAACTCTTTGATCTACAAAGAGAAGACAAAGAAGATCCACGACTCCAAAATCAAGAACCGCGTTTTCAACGTTGGTGACCGAGTCCTTCTTTTTAATTCTCGATTGAAGATTTTCTCGGGTAAACTTAAAACCCGTTGGACCGGACCGTTCACCGTTGCCCAAGTTTTCCCTTATGGCACCGTCGAGTTATCTCAAACCGACGGGCCAAATTTCAAGGTGAACGGTCATAGACTCAAGCACTACTTTGGAGGGGACATACCAACTGTGGTTGTCCCAGATCTCTAAACCTTCCCCAAGGACCAATGAATTCGGGGACAGGTCAAGCTTAGTGACCTAAAATAAGCGCTTCGTGGGTGGCAACACATGCTTATCCTAATATAATAGTAGTAATGAATAAGTGTGTTGTGAGGAGGCTCGCCTCTACCTTTCTCGTGTTTTGTGGTTTTTGTATTGTATGTCCAAAATTTGCCTGGATTTTGAAGCCTCTCGTGCTAGTGGTTTTTTCCTTCGTTCACTCGAGCTTCAAATCCGCAGCTTCATTTTGGGAATCCAATATCCAGATCTTATCGACTAACGTTTATCTTTAAGCACACTTAATAAACGGCTTTAGATTTACGTAGAGACCCTTCTTAAAACATTAAGGACAATGTTCAGTTCTAGTATGGGGGGGATCTATCGATTTGATTTTGCCTGCAGCCGTGTTTTCGCGTAATCCCGTTTTTACCACCAAAATACTAAAAAAATGAAAAAATTTAAGAGATTAGCAGGGAACGAATACTATTGTTTTCTCGATGGTTTCTCGGGTTACTTTCAAATTCCCATCGACCCTCAAGATCAAGAAAAGACCACATTCACGTGTCCTTATGGAACGTTTGCCTACCGTCGCATGCCTTTCGGCTTATGTAATGCACTGGGCACGTTCCAAAGGTGTATGATGGCTATCTTTCACGATATGATTGAAAAAACAATGGAAGTCTTTATGGATGACTTCTCGGTCTTTAGGAATTCATTCGGAACTTGCCTCTCCCATTTGGACAAGATGCTTAAACGGTGTGAAGACACCAATCTTTGTCTAAATTGGGAAAAGAGTAACTTTATGGTCAAGGAAGGAATTGTCCTTGGCCATAAGATTTCCAAGAACGGGATTGAAGTTGATAAGGCTAAAGTTGATGTTATTGCTAAGCTACCTCATCCCACCACCGTCAAAGGAATTCGGAGTTTTCTTGGTCACGCCGGGTTTTATCATAGATTTATTCAAGATTTCTCAAAAATAGCCCGGCCGATGACCCGTCTTCTTGAAAAAGATACTCCGTTCTTCTTCTCCAAAGAGTGTATTGAAGCTTTTCAAACACTTAAGAAAAAATTGACCGAAGCACCAATATTAGTTGCCCCCGATTGGGACCTACCTTTTGAGCTCATGTGTGACGCGAGTGATTTTGCAATAGGTGCAGTCTTGGGGCAACGAAAAACAAAACATTTTCAGCCTATACACTATGCAAGCAAAACTATGACCGATGCTCAAGCTCATTACACCACGACGGAGAAAGAATTACTTGCCGTGGTGTATGCTTTCGAGAAATTCCGGTCCTATTTAGTCTTGTCAAAAAGCATAGTGTATACGGATCATTCGGCTCTAAAATATCTTTTTGCAAAACAAGATGCAAAGCCGAGATTGCTCCGGTGGGTTCTCCTCCTTCAAGAATTTGATATCATCATCCGTGATAAAAAAGGAGCCGAGAACCTCGCGGCCGACCATTTGTCCTGATTAGAGAATCCTCACCAAAGTGTGCTCGACAAAAAGGAGATAAATGAAACGTTTCCTCTCGAGACACTTAACGTGGTATCTTTTCATGGTGATTCAAGTACCCCATGGTTTGTCGATTTTTCAAATTACCATGCGGGGAACTTTCTTGTGAAAGGGATGTCGTCCCAACAAAAGAACAAATTCTTCAAAGACGTGAAGCATTACTTTTGGGACAACCCTTACTTGTTCAAAATCTGTGCAGATCAAGTCATCCGGCGGTGTGTTCACGACCAAGAAGTCGTTGATATTCTTAAGGCCTGCCACAATGGACCCACCGGGGGACATCATGGCCCGAACTACACCGCCAAAAAGGTGTTTGACTCCGGTTTCTATTGGCCCATAATTTATCGTGATGCCCATGACTTGGTCAAATCTTGTGACTCTTGTCAACGTCACGGGAAAATCTCGCAGAAAGATGAAATGCCCCAAAATGCCATCCAAGTTTGCGAGATTTTTGACGTTTGGGGTATCAATTTTATGGGGCCGTTCCCGTCTTCACGAGGGAACAAGTATATACTCGTGGCGGTCGATTACTTGTCGAAATGGGTTGAATCGAAAGCGCTCCCCACCAACGACGCCCGAGTTGTTGTTAAAATTTTAAAATCTCTCTTTGCTCGGTTCGGAACTCCCCGCGCTATCATTAGTGATCGCGGTACGCACTTTTGCAATGACCAATTCGCAAAGGTCATGCTTAAGTACGGTGTCACCCACCGTCTTGCTACCGTGTATCACCCACAAACTAATGGGCAAGTGGAAGTCTCCAACCGTGGTTTGAAAAGAATATTGGAAAGGACCGTAGGCGAGAACCGTGCCTCTTAGTCGGATAAATTAGATGACGCACTATGGGCCTTCCGTACCGCTTTCAAAACACCCATCGGGTGTACTCCTTACAAGCTCGTGTACGGAAAGGCATGTCATCTACCGATCGAGCTCGAGCATAAAGCCTATTGGGCCTTGAAGCATGCAAACTTTGACCTTAAGTTCGCAGGTGATCACCAAAAAGTTCAACTCAATGAATTAAATGAACTTCGTGATCAAGCCTACGAGAACTCTTTGATTTACAAAGAGAAGACAAAGAAGATCCACGACTCCAAAATCAAGAACCGCGTTTTCAACGTTGGTGACCGAGTCCTTCTTTTTAATTCTCGATTGAAGATTTTCTCGGGTAAACTTAAAACCCGTTGGACCGGACCATTCACCGTTGCCTAAGTTTTCCCTTATGGCACCGTCGAGTTATCTCAAACTGACGGGCCAAATTTGGAGGGGACATACCAACTGTGGTTGTCCTGGATCTCTAAACCTTCCCCAAGGACCAATGAATTCGAGGACAGGTCAAGCTTTGTGACCTAAAATAAGCGCTTCGTGGGTGGCAACACATGCTTATCCTAATATAATAGTAGTAATGAATAAGTGTGTTGTGAGGAGGCTCGCCTCTACCTTTCTCGTGTTTTGTGGTTTTGTATTGTATGTCCAAAATTTGCCTGGATTTTGAAGCCTCTCATGCTCGTGGTTTTTTCCTTCGTTCACTCGAGCTTCAAATCCGCAGCTTCATTTTGGGAATCCAATATCCAAATCTTATCGACTAACGTTTATCTTTAAGGACACTTAATAAACGGCTTTAGATTTATGTAGAGACCCTTCTTAAAACATTAAGGACAATGTTCAGTTCTAGTATGGGGGGGGATCTATCAATTTGATTTTGCCTGCAGCTGTGTTTTCGCGTAATCCCGTTTTTACCACCAAAATACTAAAAAAATTAAAAAATTTCAAAGAAAAAATAAGTGTTTTGTCACAATTTTTACTTTCCTGCTGGGTAGAATAAGAATAAATGTTGACTCGATCGAGCTTGTTCCTTAACTTTTAGACTAAGCATTCGTGGATCTTTGCGAAGAACGATAAATGATAAAGCTAAGTATGAGTTGGATGCTAAACAAGGATTATTTGGAAATCTTACAAGCTCATGTGTGTAATTTGTGGCTTTTTCTTCTATAATCTCCTAACCTGACTAATAATACGTGCTATTTTTGAAAATTAAACTTAAATCGACAATTTTTGAAATGTAGTCAATAACATTTTTGTTTTAGTTCAAATTTATACCTAAATTTTCCAAAAAGAAGTCTTCTCTATATATCGTGGTATAAACTTAAAAAAATGAATAAGGTTATAATATAAACTGTGGGCTGATAAAAGTTTACTGCCTCTTGCAGGCTCACAACCGATGTGGCAGTCTTCAAAAGAAGGCCCATAATAAGAATAATAATCCGAGACTGATAAAAGTTTGTTGCATTTTGCCGGCTCACAACCGATGTTGCAGCCTTCAAAAAGGTCGAGGATTTCAATTACATCATGGTTATGTTAATGTTAAGTGTAATAAATGTGATTTAATAAATATAGGGAAAATCTCTTTTTCTTAAATTTAAATATGCTTTCGAACTAAGACTATTTCATTTTAAATAAGTTATGTATAAACGAGAAACCTAAGAGTTTTTGAAACCGAAGGTCCGTGAGTCTCGATACTAGTCTCTGTGGGGTGTCAAAAGCCTGGTCACTTAGTTGTAAGGTTGGGATGTGCCGAGACGAAATTCGCTACATGGGATGATCTCGCCTTCAAACTCATTATTCTCGGGTGGAACGTGAAGCATAGAAATTTTGTAAAAAGTTGATCCATGGTTAAAATTCGAAATGGCACATTCACCTAATATATATAATAATTGTCGGGAGTGAAAAGTCTCACAAGTTACAAATATGAGTAGTATTAGCATCTTAACTTATATTTAACGGTGATTTCGTTTTAAGCTTGGTTTGGGACAAGTGAAAAGTCGGGGACGATGAATTTATCTTTTTGGGCATTTTAGGATTAAAATGCGTCTTGTTTTATGACCCTAACGGTTAATAACGAAAGTTAAACATGTTAGTTAGTTGTTTAAAAAGAAAAGTACAAAAAAATGAGAAAAGGGAAAAATACAAAAATATGTGGTAATAAGTGTAAATATTTAAAAATGGTCAAAACGGGGCTTTTCAAGACCATTGATTCTTTTATTTCTTTCGATGAACACTTAGATACTTTTCGAGGTAATTAGTCGAGGGGGATTGAGATTCTTGGTTTTCTAAAGTGTTTACTTATAGCATTGCGTGAGGACACGGCAATATCTTAGTATGGGGGATTTTGGTATGTGCTTAATTACACATACCTTTTACCTATAAAAACGTGCCTAAAATGACCAAAATATACCAAAAATACATTGTATTTGTGTGTTTTGTGATTTATGATTGTGCAGGTAACGGATATTCACTAAAGGACAAAAATCAAGCCAAAACGGACAAAATCGAGCACAGGAATGAAAAGAGCGTGAAAAGTCAAGTCAACCAGTAAAAATGTCAAAGTCGAAGTCAAAAAGTCAACCAAGTCAAAGACGAAGCCGGTATCGAAGAAATATTAAATGGGTCAACCCGTACCCATCTAATGGGCCGGGTCAGCCCATTAAAACATTATAAAGACTATAAAAAGCCCAAAGTCAAATATATACTTACCCGGGCCAATTACTAAGCCCAAAACCCATTTAACCATACCTCCCTAAACCCACTAACATTATTAGTCCAAAAGGACTAACGATGCAACACCTTAACAAAAACAGGGCAAACGCCCGTTAACCCTTTATCCCAAAACCCACTTAACCTCTGTTAACCCTTTACCCCTTTACCTTTTACACAGTTAGTCCTCAAGGACTAACATTGTTAGTCCAAAAGGACCATCCATGCAACAACAACATACAATCTCAGGGGCCAAAGTTGTAAAAGTTCAAACCCAAAACCCTTTTTCCCGCCAAACTTTTGGCACTATTCATCATCCCTGCTACCCCACACCCCAAAACCTGCTACCCTGCTCCCCAAAACAAAAATGTCATTTTCCTTTATCCCCACTTCACCAATACCAAGAATCCACCTTGGCAATCCTAAGCTTTCCTATTCGTCCAAGGGATGAAGATAAGAATTCAAGGGCTAAGATGATAGGACTTGGTGAGCACTCAAAATGAAGGGCTAAGATGACTTGGTGACTTACTCACACAACTAGCACAGCTGCAAACCCTCTCACAAAAGAAACACACCTCAAAGGGACTCAAGACCTAATCCTCTTCTATAAATAGGACCCTTGTAGCCATTGATAAGGCTTGTAGTTTATATCTAGTTATTACTTTTCAGCTTATTTTGTTAACTTTTAGCTTATTGTCTTTAAAATTCAAGCATTGTAACTGTTTTTAAGAATTAATTAAAAGTTAAGGTTTTATGTTTAAACTCTATGTTTTCTCTAATGTTCATGTTCCATTGTTTAAAAAAGTATTTTATAATCCTTTATAAGCTGTAAATTACTTATTTAAGCTGTTTACTTAAGCACTATAAAATGTTTTCACCAAAAAAATTCACCCCTCAAAATACCACAGCTACATTTTGGATGATAAGCCAAATTTGGATGGGCTTATGGACACCACCAGCTTATCTTTGATAAGCTGGAGCTTGTAGATCAGCTTTTAATAGCTTAGTTTACCCCGTTTTGAGCAAGGGCCTTTGTAAGATTTCTATTTTCAAGTTTTAGTTTAAAACTGCTTACTGCTTATCTCTGCTTATTTATTGTTACTATCTGCTTATTTATGTTTGTTTATGATGTTTAGTGCTTATTTTGCTTAGTTTATAGTTTGAATCTCATTTGTGCAAGTTTTGTCTAAAATTTGTCTGAAATAGCTAAAAAGTAGCATTAGTGATTAGCTTGTTGTTCTTACTTGTTTGATTGTTAAAATCTGTTCATTAGGTTAATTATTAGCTTAAAAATATCTGGTATCTTAAGTTTTAGTTTTAAAAATTAGTTTACCTAGTTTAAAATGGTGGTTATAAGTTTATAGGGGTGTTTGGATCAAGAGCAGTACTAACTCCAAGTTAGTACTGCTAGTGGTTTCTGCCACTTTGGTTGTTCTAATCCGTTCTAAAAGTTGTTTTAAAACAAGTTTACACAAGTTTGGGTCAAGTTTTGACCCAAACTAAAGTTCTCATAAGTAATTTTCACATATGTGGTGGTAAAACAGGTTAGTATTGAGGTCTTTTGGTTCAAAAAGTGTTGTTTTAATAGTCTCTTTTTATGTTATGTTGTAGTGTACAATTCTGGTCTTAAGGTTTTGTGCATGGTTTATGTGATTTCTCATTTTTTTTACCCATTTTGCTAAAATTTGTTTAAATCTCAGTTTTTCACCTAGTTTTTAAGATCAAATTTAGATAAGCTCTAGTTAGTTTTAAGTTCTAAAAATTGGTGCACAAGTAGTTTAACTTATAGAATTTAAGGTTTAAAACTTGTTTTGAAGTTTAGAGCTTATTTGATAAGCTATTTTTTTGTTGCACTTTTTTTAAAATTGTTTTAAGCATTTTAGAACCCAGTTTTAATATTTCAAGGTTTGTTAATTTTTTAAACTGTTTTTGTTAATGTTTTTAGTGTTGAAATCTGTTAAGTTATAGGTGATCTTTAAATGTTTGAGGTTTCAGCTTGTTAGAGTAGCTTATGGTAGCTTAATTTTAGTTTAAAAAGTGTTTAAAATCTGTTTTTCAAGTCTGCTAGCTCATCTCTGTGGTCTGTTTTGCTTATTCATGAATAAAGTGCTTATTGGCTTATGAGATTTGCTTATTTCTGTCTGCATATGCTTATTATGTTGGTTTAAGTCAATTTTGTGCTTATGTGTGCTTTGTTAAGCTTGTTTGAGCTTATTAGAAAGAATTGAGTTTTTGTTCCAAAATTGTTTAGTGTTGAAGAGTTTTTAAGTGAATCTGCTTATTAGTCCTTGCTTTTTCAGCTTATTTATTGCTTATTTCAAAAAGTTTGTAGTTTTAAAGTTGATTGTGTTAGGCTTATTTATAAGCCTGTTAAAAAGTTTAGCAAAAATAAAAACATTGGGAGTGTAGGAGAAGTCAAGGTGAGCAAGGCTCGAACCTGAGACATCTCCCTCACTCAACCAATGCTTTACACACCACACCTCACACCACTCTGCCCTTGGGACTTCCTGGTTATTGTTTACAAAATTAATTATACAAACCCTTTTTAGCCAATAAGCTTATCAGCCCATTTTAGCTTATTAACAGCTTATTTACATAATTTGTTTCACCTGTTTTATTTTTCTTAGGTTTAGCATAGTGCAAGGTACTTTTCACAATTTTTTCAGAATTTTCCAAATTAGTTTAGTATTTTTTTTTAATTTTTTAGATTAAATCCGTTTTTAATTCATAATAAATAATATAAAAGTCAAAAAAATATAATTCTTTATTTTTAATTTTCTTTTATCATTTAGTATTTATAAAAATTAAAATTTTATTTGTAGGGTTAATGTTAGGATTGATAAAAGTGACGATCTTATTGAGATAAAAGTCTTGTAATAAATAGAAAAATAATATTGTGTAATAGGGT